>CCAG010018313.1:0-11218 GCA_001077435.1 Glossina morsitans morsitans | reverse complement strand
GACATTAAACGAAAATTGCAGTTAAAACAAGGACTTCTCCCTGTATATGACAGAAGCTTCTTCTACTTCTAACTGAGCAAGAGAAAATTAGTTATGAGCAAGAAGGAAGAAGACCACATTTTAGATTTAAGTTGGATAGAAATGAAGTTGTTAAATGGAATGATGAAGTTAAAGGTGAAATAAATATTGCAACCAGTAGCATAAGTGACCCTGTGGTAAAAAGAGAAGATGGAATTTACACATACATGTTACCTTCTGTTATTGATGATGTTGACTTTAATGTAACCCATGTTGTACGCGGGGAAGATCATGTAACTAATACCGCAGTTCAGCTCCAAATGATTAAAGCATTAAAAGCGAAAATCCCTACATTTGCTCACCTTTCTCTGCTACATTTTGATGATAGCAAAATATCCAAGCGAACCGGCATGCGGGACATTAAATCTATAAAAGAAGATGAAATTGAACCGATGGCACTAGTTAGTTATTTAGTGAAGCATCCAATCCAATTTAGTGAACATCCAATCCAATTGAAGCTTGCGCCTATTGATTCATTTGACATAAAAAATTTAGCCCAGCATGTACGCAATTTAGCTTGAGTGAAGCATACAAGCTAAATGGCAAAGTGCTGCAACAAATGCCATTTGAAATTATACAAGAACGTTTAAATCAAATTGGAGTGGACTCCTCAGAGTTTTGGTATTTTATAAAGAACAATATAGAAAGGTTTTCTGAGGTGGCCAAGTGGTGGAAAATATGCAAATCCGATATAGAGCCTGTGATTCTTGATAAGGAGCTTATAAAAATTGCGTTCAATGCATTGCCCCAAGGTGATTGTAATGAAAACACGTTGTCAGAATGGGTCAAAACTATTCGACAAACAGTGGATATAAAGGCAAAAAACCTATTTACGCAGTTGCGTTCAGCTTTAACAGGAACAGAAACAGGACCAGAGCTCGCTAAACTATTAATTTTTATCGGCAAAGAAAATATCATTGCAAGGTTAAAAGAAAAGTGAAAACTAAAGAATTATAGCTAATGCAATCGCTACGTCATACCGCGATTCATTCGCGGTATCCCTTAGCCGCTAACAAGCAGCGGGATGACGGTTGAAAAAGTACGGTTATGTTGCTCAAATAATCACTTTTGGTAAATTGCAGGCAAGGGCAGTATTGCGTGATGTTGGTAGAGTATTGCAAATGCCTTACTCCAGTAAATCCTGTAACTTTATCACAAGCGATAGAGTTTCATCAAAACCTGCAGAAAGAGCGGGATAGTAATGAGGTAATTGCAAAGCTTCTTGATATATCACTTAAGCTTGAAAGAATATATCGTCACGTTTCAACTCATGCTGCTGGAATTGTAATATGTGATCAAAAGTTGGAAAATTTTGTTCCTGTGTACTACGATCCAAATTCGGCTCTGCCAATCACTCAATACAGCATGAAATATGTGGAGAAAGCTGGGCTATTAAAATTTTATTTACTTGGACTTGGTACGCTAACGCTAATAGATCATGTGTGTCGTTTAATTAATCGTGATGGAAAAAAGATTGATATTTCTTCAGTTCCTTTGAATGACCAAAAAACCTATGAGATACTCTCAAGCGGTGATTCAATTGGAGTGTTTCACCTTGAAAGTTCGGGAATGAGAGAAGCTTTAATTAAACTAAAACCGGACTGTATTGAGGATATTATCGCTTTAATTTCCCTTTATCGTCCAGGACCTATGGATAACATTCCAACTTACGTTGCAAGAAAGCATGGACTTGAGAAGCCAGATTATATTCATCCGTTACTTGAAGGAGTGTTAAAAGAAACATTTGGGGTAATAATTTACCAAGAACAAGTGATGGAAATAGCCCGTATTCTTTCCGGGTATAGCTTAGCGGAAGCAGATCTGCTAAGACGTGCCATGGGTAAGAAAATTAAGGAAGAGATGGATAAACAACGTGAACTTTTCATCCAAGGGGCAACGAAGAATGGCGTTGATTATGACAGGGCAAGTTATATCTTTGACCTTGTTGCAAAATTTGCTGGTTATGGGTTCAATAAATCTCATGCTGCAGCATATGCGGTTATATCTTATCAAACGGCTTACCTTAAAGCTAATTATCCATTAGAATTTTTTACAGCACTAATGAATCTGAATATTGATGATAGAGATAAACTGAATTTATTTTATCATGCAGCAAAGTTTGGTGGCGTTACCGTTCTTTCACCTGATATAAACAAGTCTCAAGCTGAATTCTCAATAGAGGATGAACGCATACGTTATGGTATTGCTGCCTTGAGGAATGTTGGTTTTTCTATAGCGGAAGGAATAGTGAACGTACGTTCAAGCGCTTGTAAGGACATATGGGAATTCATTCAAAATTCAGGTCATATAATAAATAAGAGAGCGCTAGAAAGCCTGATTAAATCCGGAGCATTCGATAGCGTGCATAAGAACAGAAAGCAGCTATATGAGTCAATGGACACGCTGATTTACTTTGCAAATAAAAACAAACAGGATAGAGAATCAAGTCAAGCTGCTTTGTTTGGTAGTCTTGATGTCCTCAAACCGAAACTTGAGAATGTGGAAGATTTTGATGAAGAGGAAAAATTAGAACATGAGTTATTTTCACTAGGATTTTATTTAACTAATCATCCGCTTGAAAAATTTAGAACTTTTCTGGAAAAGTTAAATATTGGGTTTATCGGAGAAAATAGAACAGCAAAAACTGCTGGGGTAATATTAAATGCACGTATGAGAACTTCAGAGCGTGGAAGGTTTGTTATCCTCACACTTTCTGATCCCCATAACGTTTCTGAAATAGCATTCTATAATAATGAAATAATAGAAGAAAAAAGAGATTTATTTTCACCAGGAACATTTGTGATAATTGATCTTGAAGCTTCGGAAAATACAACAAGATTGGCAGGCAAAGATATATCTGAGTTTACAAAAAGAATCACTTCTACAATAAAAGAATTAGTTCTCACCACTGAGTGCACGGATTCGCAAAAAGCCGCTATGGAATTAAACACAATATTGAAAGATGAAGGCAGAACCAAAATAATGCTAAAACTTCTTCTCGAAAAACATAAAGTGAGCATCTTATTACCAGGTGCATACTCAATTGCTCCTCAAGTAATTTATGAAATATCTAATTTAAGCTGGATTAAAGGCGTAGAAATTAATACAAATAACTTGCTTATATAAAAAAGCTTTATATAATGAAATATTTAATCGGTATTAGAGGAAGATATAGTGAATCTTTATGAATTTACTTTTATAGCACAGCAAGGATTGTTACAGCAAAAAGTAGAGGAGATGGTCCAAGAGCTAGCTGTTTCATTGAAAAATATTAAAGCAGATATTATGTTCCAGCAAATCAGGGATATTCTGAAAAAAGGAAATGACAAGCTTACAAAACAAGAGTTAGAAGTGCGTGCTGAGGACATTAAAGAAAGTCTAGTTGCTTACTCTGATTTCTTGGAAGATCTTACAAAAATTTTATGGGTTGAATTAGAAGAAGATCTTTCAAATTTGAAAGAAGTGAAGTCAAAAATCGATAAAGAGTTGAAAGATGACCTAAAAGATTTAGGAATAACGCAAGATTTTACAAAATTTCTATTAGGCAGTACTAAAAGTGCGTTTATCCATAACGCAGTAAATGCTTTGAAGAGAAATATTTCAGAAGATCTAATAAAGATTTTTCAAGATATTTTGAAATATTTTAGAATAAACGGTCCAACTCAATCGAGCAAAGCGTTGGAAATGCTTTTGAAAAACATTGAAGCATCAGGATTAATCAAGTATGAACATTGGGGTCTTTTGGATTTTGCATACCACAAAAATAAAATGAAGAGCGGTCATTATTGTATAATGTGCATAAGTTCTACTGCAAGCATTCTGGATGAATTTTTGCGTAGAATGAAACTTAATGAGAACGTTATTCGCCACTTTCCTGTGAAGGTTGATAAAATTTTTGAAGGTAAATCTCATATGATGAATAAACAAATTGAGGAGCAAAGTGCATAATGATGAAAAGACGAAATAGTTTTAATAATTCTTACGTATCTGTAAATAATAGGACTGGCTTTAGGCGTTCTAAAGTTTGCCCTCTTGCTGCGTCTAAAGATGAAGACATAGATTATAAGAATATAGATTTATTATCCAAGTTTACCTCTGACTATGGTAGGATATTACCTAGAAGATTAACAGGCGTATGTGCAAAAAAACA
Organism: Glossina morsitans morsitans; assembly: GCA_001077435.1. Taxonomy (NCBI): domain Eukaryota; kingdom Metazoa; phylum Arthropoda; class Insecta; order Diptera; family Glossinidae; genus Glossina; species Glossina morsitans. The sequence goes on along the minus strand of CCAG010018313.1, from coordinate 6,990 downwards.
AAGGAAGTTACGCTTAGCGATCATAAGGGCACGTTTTTTAGCTCTTATTCCTTACTGTACTAAAAAAGTTTAGGTAATTTATGTTGATAATTTTAAAGGAAAATATAAGGACTTTAGGTAAGCTTGGTGAAGTTGTCAAAGTTAAACCAGGTTATGCACGTAATTTTCTTTTTCCACAAAGAAAAGCGGTGAAAGCTACCAAGGAAAATTTAACAAAGCTAGAGGAGCAACGTTTATTACTGGAAGAAGAGAATATAAAAAGATTAAATGTAGCAAAAGAGCTTGCATTGTCACTACATGATAAGTTTGTGGTATTGATAAAGCAAGCTTCAGAGGATGGTAAAATTTTTGGTTCTGTAACAACACCTGAAATTGCGAAAATTTTACTACAAGAAGGACATGTGATAGATCACCGTAGTTTATCTTTTGGTGGAGTAAGCATCAAAAACTTGGGTGAATACCAAGTAAACGTAGAATTACATAGTGAAGTAGTAGTACCAATTACTATATACGTCGTAAAATCCGAAACAGATGCAAATGAGCTAAGGCAAGTAAAATTGCAAAATAAGAAGTCTGAGCAACAAGAGGCAGAGCAAGATGCGAATAAAGAAGCTACTGATGGTGATGATAGCTGATCAAAGATGATCCCTTGTTATAGTCGTAAAGAAATGTCTGCCATGGCTAAGCTGGTGTCATCCCAGTGCTCCCCTCATGTCATCCCAGTGCGTGACACTGGGATCCAGTTTATTTCGTCATGGACATTATTTTATGCTTCTAGAATCCGTTGTCCATTGAATAATTTGCAAATACTTTTATATCTGGATTCCAGTGTCACGCACTGGAATGACACCATTATTGGAATAAATCAAAAATGATTCCCCGCTATAGCAGAAAAGAAATGTCTTCCATTTGGGAGGAAAATAATAAATTTAATATATGGCTTAAAATAGAAAAATTAGCGTGTGAAGCTCAAGCAAAGTTAGGAGTGATTCCGAATAATATTGCTGAGAACCTCTCTGGTGCTATTGAATTTGATGTTGAATGTATCAACGAAATTGAATCCATTGTAAAACATGATGTTATAGTTTTTCTGACATATGTTGCTGAAAAAGCGGGAGTTGATGTTCGTTATCTTCATTATGGAATGACAAGTTCTGATGTTTTGGATACATGCCTTGCGGTGCAACTGAAAGAGTCCTGTGATATTTTGCTCGAGAATCTAAAAAATTTACTTGCAGCATTGAAAAAAAAAACTGAGGACTATAAAGATATTGTTTGTGTTGGACGCAGTCACGGAATGCATGCAGAACCAACAACTCTTGGAATAAAATTTGCCAGATTTTATGCTGAATTTAAACGCAATTATCAGAGATTAATTAGCGCGCAAAAAGAGATCTCAATTTGTAAAATATCAGGTGCAGTAGGCAATTTTGCAAATGTTGATCCGTTTGTTGAAGAATATGTAGCGAAAGAAATAGGACTCATACCTGAAATCATATCGTCTCAAGTCATTCCTCGTGATAGACATGCTATGTTCTTTTCAGTTTTGGGAGTGATTGCAAGCTCAATAGAAAATGTTGCTGTTGAAATTCGTCATTTGCAAAGAACTGAAATCGGCGAAATTTCTGAGCATTTTTCCACTGGGCAGAAGGGAAGCTCTGCTATGCCACACAAATGTAATCCTATTTTAAGTGAAAATCTGACTGGACTCTCACGTTTAATACGCAGTTATGTTTTTCCTGCGTTAGAAAATGTTGCATTGTGGCACGAACGTGATATATCACACTCGTCTGTGGAAAGATGCATTGCTCCTGATGCTTGTATAACAATGGATTTTGCTTTAGTGCGATTAACAGATTTGATAGATAAATTGGTGATCAATAAGGAAAACATTGAAAAGAACTTAAATTCTTCAAAAGGTTTAGTTTTCTCACAGCGTGTATTGCTTGAGTTAGTAAATAGTAGTTTGGCGAGGGAAGAGGCGTATAAAATTGTTCAGAGCAATGCAATGAAAGTGAAACAAAACAACAGTGATTTTCTGGCCGAATTGAAACAAGATAAACCCTTACTTAAGGTTATTAACTCGGAAAAACTTGAATCTTTGTTTGATTTGAAGTATTATACGAAACATATAGATCGTGTGTATAATAAGGTTTTTAATTAGGCTGAGTAGCTCAGTTGGTAGAGCAGGAGGATCATAATCTCTTGGTCGGGGGTTCAAGTCCCTATGTTTAGCAAAGCAGTGCTATTGGTGAAACCCAGTGTCAGTTACTTGGAATGAGTTGTATATCCACTCAGGTGAGGAGACAATGGATAAGAGATTATGAAAAGGGTTTAGCTTTTGGCCTATGATCTCTTTAAATGACAGAATTTCACTACAAAACTTAACTTTCTTCTATGCAGTTAGCTAAGTCAAGAAAGGTGAATCTATCTCTTGTTGTAAACGCAAGATCGACCGCTTTACAATATTGTTCTTTATTCCAACTGAGGTGCTCTGGTAAGTGTGGAATTGATAGATCTTCAAATATTTTTTGCAGGTGTTTTGCAGGTAGTAAATTTTGCTTAATTAAACTGGAAATATTATGCCATTCTTTACAAATAATATCTTGGATTTTTTGCTGCATAATTTGCTTCTGTTCAAAAGTTCTTACAAATTCGATATTATCAAAGCACTGAGTTATATGTTTTACATCTAAAGTGGTCGGTTTGATAATCGGGTTTTGTATTGATAATATCTTTTCCTGCAAATTAGCCATGGTAATCGTCGTAACAGCAATTTTTTCGCCATGTAGTAAGGAATGATCTCTTGTTACCATTTCCATTGTGTGAGCTATCATATGCTCTCCTTGGCTTGCAGAATAGCTGCCTTTTGATATTACCATTCCAAGTCCTGAAATTAGTAGAACTTCCATAAGTAATAGGACCACTTTTCTACTTCTTTTAGTAAGCGCCGTATACTCTCTTAGCAAAATTTGCTCCAAATCGCGAACAAGTGTAAAAGGTAATTCATTGTATTCTGTGTCAAGCAACAAATGAGATAGTAGCCAGTCAGCCTGAACTGTTGAACGACAAATGAAATCTGCAAATCCGCTTAATGTGAGACGCAGTGGTGCATTGGCAAGTATGTCTATATCTATATATACTGCTCTTGGAAGATGTGCTTTGAACGATTTTTTATATCCATTTACTAATATTGAAGCATTTGCAGAGGTATATCCATTCATAGAAGCGGCTGTTGGGAACGATATATAATCTTTTTTCTCGAGGTAGCTTGCATATTTGCAGATATCGTTAACAGTGCCGCTACCAAATGCAACTATTAAGTCACTGTCTTTTGCTTTGTTTCTAACTAGATTTACGGTTTCAAGAGAGGCAGCTCTGCTTGGTGTCATGCAAGTAGCTGACACTGGGATCCAGGAAAACAACTTATGGATTCCAGTGTCACGCGCTGGGATGACAGGTGGAGCTGGAATAATTAAGTTAGGAATTTTATTAAGTACGTTTTTGTTTAAAAGTTTTGCTGTATTTTTATCTGCAACTAGAAAGACGTCATTTCCGTGTCGTGTGCATATTTCATAGATATCATCAGCAAGGTAGTAATCTGTTATTACTTCCCTTAGAAAAGTTTGTTCAGTTTGATGTAATATTTGTTTTAAATAGTGCATAGAGTGTTTACAATATAGCAGTATAAGTATTTTAAGATTGACATGAAAATTGACCCTGTGGAGCTAACTAGGAAATTGATCTCTTTTGAGAGTATAACACCAGAAGACAGCGGGGCAATAGAGTGTATAGCAACAATCTTCAAGAAGAGCGGCTTTGATTGTGAGATTTTAGAATTTGGTGATAAAGTTAAAAATCTTTATGCGAAATATATAAATGGAGTACCAAATTTGTGCTTTGCTGGGCACGTTGATGTTGTACCACCGGGTCAGTTAAAAGATTGGGCATTTGGTCCATTTAATCAAGAAGTGAGGGATGGAATGCTATATGGAAGAGGGGCCGCTGATATGAAAAGCGGAGTAGCTGCATTTATTGCTGCTATGGTAAATTTGATTGCAGAGAAGTTTCAATTTAATGGTGCATTGATTACCAGTGCTGAAGAAAGCATGGAAGAATATGGAACAAAGGCAGTTTTGGAATGGATGAAAAATAAGCAGAAAAAGATAGATTTTTGTGTGGTTGGCGAACCAACCAGTAGTAAGAAATTAGGTGATACCATAAAAATAGGCAGAAGAGGTTCTGTAACATTTGAATTAATTTGCCATGGAAAACAAGGGCACGTTGCCTACCCAGACCTAGCAGACAATCCAATATATAAGGTAATATCGATATTGAGTAAGGTAAAAAATACTACTTTTGATCATGGTAATAAATATTTTCAGCCTTCACATTGCGAAGTTACTACTATCGATGTTGGAAATAATACTAGCAATCTAATACCTGGCTCAGCAACTACACGTTTTAACATTCGATATAACAATGAACAAACACCGGGTGGCTTATATAAGCTGATTGATGAAATATGCTCTAGTGTAACTAACGATTATAAGCTTTTTATGCATAGCAGCAGGGACGTTTTCCTCTCTACTCCCGATAGGAATACTGATATTATGCTTGATGCAATAAATAAAGTTACCAGTATTGATGCTGCGTTGAGCACAAGTGGTGGCACATCTGACGCTGCGTTTATCAAAGATGTTTGTCCAGTGATTGAATTTGGTATAATCAACAAAACTGCACATCAGATAAACGAATGCGTATCAGTAAACGATATACACAAGTTAACAGCTATATATAAGGAATTTATAGAAAATTATTTCAATCCCACTAATAAAATATTGAATCAGGTCAACGTGGTTAGTAATATATCTAGTGGTCCATTGTTAGCTTAGATGTAATCAGATCTCTTGCATGACTGCTGTTTGAATAATATAGCTCTTTTTACAATAATCCGAACAGACCGTAATATGCTACTGGCCTGCTATAGCCATAAACACGTATCTTATCGCATTCGGACTATTATAAGAAAGGCTATAACTTGTATCATTCCAGCAAAATGTGTCAAGTAAGTTTTTTCGTTTCTATAGCTACTTGGATGACAAAAGAAGGAATACTAGACTTTATACCTTTTGCACTCAAATTCACATAAATCATGAACTATGCACGTTTCACACGAAGGTTTCTGTGCTTTGCAAACATATCTACCATGCAAAACTAGCCAATGATGAGCATAAAGCAGGTATTTTTTGGGAACCACATTTAAAAGAGATTGCTCTGTTTTAAACACATCTTTTTCTTTCACAAGCCCAATTCTATTGCTCACTCTAAAAACGTGAGTATCAACTGCCAATGTTGGAATGCCAAGCCCCGAATTTAAGAACACATTAGCGCTCTTTCTCCCCACTCCAGGCAAAGACACCAAATCATCAAAATTAGTAGGTACTTTGCTGTTGTATCGTTCTACCAATATTTTACTAAGCCCGATTATATTTTTTGCTTTGGAATTATATAAACCAATACTGCTTATGCATTTTTTCAGCTCACTCTGCCCAAAGCTCAGCATTTTTTCTGGCGTATCAGCGATATTAAATAGTTCTCTTGTTTTATTAACGCTTACATCAGTTGTCCGCGCTGATAAAACTATCGCAAGCAGTAACGTAAAATGATTGGTATAATTTAGCTCTATTTTTGGCGCAGGATTTGATTGTTGAAACTTTTCAAATATTAGTTCTACTTTTTTTGAGTCCATTTCATTTACCACACCTCTTTTAAATATTTAAACAAAGAACCCCTCTTTCCCATCATACAAATACAATTTGTCCATTCTCACCACGTCAAAATTGTGTTCTTCAAGTTTGATTAGCAAGTTATTCACATCACTATTTGTAATAGCTTGCTTTTCATTATTTGCGATAAACCTACAGGTTATTTGATCACTTGAAGGTTTTGAGTTTCCTGGCCAAATCGCAAGACCTTTTGAGTATATTGCTATCATTTGCAGATTACTCGATTCAAATAACCTAACTATTTGGTCAAAGTTGCTGGATTTGTCCCAAGCAAGCGCTATATCACTACCTACTAACTTTTTGGTTTTATAGTCCTGTTCATGGCTATTTTGTATTTCACTTATTTTGCTATTTGTACTGCTACCGACTGTAAGCTCAGATAATGTTTTCGGTTTTTTTCCTAGATTATCTATAACGGCTTCTGCAAATTCTTTGGTACCAATTTTCTGTTTACTCTTTTTCTCTTTATATAAATCGGCGGTATGTATTCCATCCTCCAAAGTCTTGAGCCATGCATCGTAAATTAGTTTTGCAGCACTCACTTGACTGATCTAGACCAACATATGCACTGCAGCATTCAAAAGTCCAGAAGGATTAGCTATGTTTTTTCCTGCAATATCAGGAGCAGAACCGTGCACTGCTTCAAACATTGCATATTCATTACCTATATTGCTACTTCCAGCGAGTCCAACAGATCCAGAGGTTTGCGCCACAATGTCCGATAATATATCGCCATATAAGTTCTCGGTTACTATAACATCGAAATTCTCCGGTTCTGTGGCAACACGTGCCATCCCAATATCGACTATATAATGTTCTGCCTTTATGTCCGGGTATTCCTTTGCAATACGATCAAACGCCGCATGGAAAGTTCCGTCAGTCATTTTCATTATGTTATCTTTAGTAAGACAAGTTACCTTCTTTCTACTATGTTTTTTTGCATATTCAAAAGCGTACCTGCATATTTTTTCTGAGCCGGATCTAGTAATAATTTTAGTGCATTGGTAAGAGTCACCAGTGAGCCTGTGCTCTATTCCGGTGTAAACGTCCTCTTCATTTTCACGTATTACTACGATATCAAACTTATCGAATTTATTTTCTATAACAGGATGATATGAAATGCATGGTCTGATATTTGCATATAACCCTAGGTTCTTTCTGAGCGCTACATTTAAGCTTCTGTGGCCTTTACCTTGAGGAG
>CCAG010018311.1:0-95387 GCA_001077435.1 Glossina morsitans morsitans | reverse complement strand
TAGTTAGAGAATAAGGTAAATCGAACACAGCGCTCGCTCCTACAACCTTCTACAAATACTATAGAGAAATAGAGAAGAGTAAGTTTCAGTGTTTTTATAAAATCCTGCCCAATTATATAAAGAGTTAGAGAATAAGATAAATCGCGCTCGCTCCTACAAACTTCTACAAATACTATAAAGAAATAGAGAAGAGTAAGTTTCAGTGTTTTTATAAGATCCTGCCAAATTATATAAAGAGTTAGAGAATAAGATAAACCGCGCTCGCTCCTACAAACTTCTACAAATACTATAGAGAAATAGAGAAGGGTAAGTTTCGGTGTATTTTAGTGTTTTTATAAGATCCTATCAAATTATATGAAGCTAGGAGATGGTGTAAGGTATGATATGATATATCTTACGATATACGATATATGCAATGCCATAGAGGTAAAACTTAATCTTTCTATTCCGCAATGAAGTTATTGGTTGATTCGTTATAAACTAACTTCTTTTCGGTTTTTCCTTTTTTTTTCGTAAAGTAGATTAACAATAACGATAACGACAATTTAAAAGCCTTGATATTTATTTAACGGTATGTGCATGTAGGTAGAAATGATTATTACATTTTTACAAAAAAAAAAAAAAAAAAAAATTTTCAGTCGTGCACTTTATAAAGCGTAGTTACTCTCGCATTTACATTCACATATACATGTAAGCGTGTGGATGTGTACATAATGATATTTAACTTGAAAAACGGATTTTTTTTTTTCATTTTTTTTTTTTTTTTTTTGAGCATGTTAAACTTAAAATCATTTCTCCTCTTAACAGTTCAACACGCATATATATATGTGTATATATATATACATAAATAAATTTACCTCACGAACACTATATGACATATTTTGTGTGCTAGCTTTAGCTAACCATTACCGAAGCTTTCAGTCGTACATTTGTAACTGTTGCAACAACTGTCGACACTTTTATGTTGCACTTTACGCATAAATCAACACTTGAACAACCGCCACCCATGCGCGCTTAGTCACATTTGTTTGTTTATGTATGTCGTACTTGTAACTATTATAAGTTCATGTGTTATATATATATATATATATATATATAGGTATGTGCAATTGCGATGATGGTATGGCGGCAGGTTTTTATAAACTAGAAGTAAGGAAAACATATGTATATATGTATGTAAGGCTGTATGCGTGTGTATGCATTTATGTATGAACAAATGTATTTGATAGTTGAGTTTATTTATTTATTTATTTTTTTTTTTTCTACTACTTTACTTATCTTTCGTTATTTCTTTTGCTTTTAGTAGGAGTACAAGTAGCACTAGTAAGTAAAAGAGGATAAAGAGAGAAAGAGAGATAGAAAGAGCCTGAGTTAGTTGGTTGGTTGTGCTTGGTTAGTTTATAAAAGTATTTAGCTAAACGTAACATCTTTTTAAAAACAGCTTAAGTATACACAAGCGCATATATAGATGAGCACCTATGCAAACACATTCACACACACACACACACACAATCACCTACAACTGCTTTAAACACCACAAAGCCTGAGAACGAATTGCGAACCGCAAAACATGCTTATAAACAGGAAACCGGAAATATTGTAACGACGTCTGTAAACCTGTAATAGTAGTAGTGGAATATAAATTCTTCCTTTTTTTTTTCTCCCTCTTTTTACTTAGCTAGGTTTTACAACAAATAAACTATCGGAAAAGATCCCTATATAATACAGGTTTTCTGCTTTTTTTTTTTCTTTTTGTTCTTCTTCTTTGTTAAGTGCAGTGTAGAGGTAGTATTTTCACAATATGTCCTCTAGTTAGAGTCGAGGTTGGAATTTAATGGCTGCCCAGTTAAAAGTTGTTTTTTTTTTTTTATATATTTATGTTTTAAATTTTTTTTTAATAGAATTTTACAAAATTATATCGCATCGTGTATCCGATTACAAGAGCTCGATATGCATGCATTTGATTAATATTCGCGAGCATTCATTTATAGAAATGAAGCAAATATTAGTTAAGCTTTTGTTAGAAGTAGTTGTATACTAAACTAAACTAAATCGAGCACTGCATTTATGGGTATAAATTCCAGTAATCAGCAATAACTGTTTTATGCAATTACTAACAGATGCGATTTCATTTATACACGCTAATATTTCAATTATATTGAAAACAAGCAAAAAACAAAAAAAAAAAAGTAATCTACAAACAACTAGTTTTACGTAGTGCAAAAAGTATACGGAATTTTTAAGCAACATCGCAAGTTTCATCGCTTGAACTTGATTTAAAGAAAAATTAAATTATTGCCATAGCTCTAAGTTGGGTCCAAGTTTGGCGCCTAAAACAAGTAAAAAGACTACAGCGAGATACTGCGCACCCGTAAACCATAAAGAGCAAATTAACTATGCGCGCATGTAGGAAACATGCAAAATAGCTAGCGATAGTACCGCCTTTTATTATACCGGTTCATTCACAATTACTTTCTGAAGCCTGTCTGTCCGTCTGTCCGTCGTCCTTTTTTGTCTTCGACCTAGACCTACTTTTTATGACACCGAGTGATTCAGAATCATTTTCTGAAGCTTGTGTGTCCATCTGTCCATTTTGCTTTCTTAGTTTTAATCTACAGGTACATTTTATTATACCGGTTGATTCAGAATCAATTTCTGAAGCTTGTCTGTCCATCTGTCCATCTTGTTTTCTTGTTTCTCAACCAGACCCACCATTTACTACACCGATCGATTTAGAATCATTGTCTGAAACTTGACTCTCCATCTTTCCACTTTGCTTTCTTGTGCTCCACCGAGATCAATCTTTCATTATACCAATGGACTCAGAATCTCTTTTCGAATCTATTTAAGGTTATCTGTCCACCTGTCCATCTCAATTTCTTATTTTTAATCTACCACAGAAAGTTATTCCGAATCGATTGCTATAAGAAATTCTGAATTATTTCAAGTCCTTCTGGGCTTAAGAAACTTCCGCATAGAATACACAATCTGTCAAAAATTTTGTAGTATATAAAAGCGGGACTCACTTAATAAAAATCTTTTATGTTTCTTAAATCATTCATTAAATTTTGTTATTTCCTTTAAATTGATCAGTAACACAATCCACAAAATGTCAATTTCAAATCCCTCCGTAAAGGGGTGTGCTATGTGAAGATAACAATTCTTTGAATATGCATAAAAGCTAAGAATTTAATTAAAATTTTTTACTTAAGAGCGGGCACAACGAAGTTGTTCTTTTGAAACCACTAATAGAACAATAATCTTTGAAAATTAAATTAAAAAAATGTGGTCATCTTTTCAGCTAACTCTTTCCACTCTTTAACCGCACAAAGGAAACATCTTGTATTTATATAACAAGAATTTATGAAAAAGTCAAGAACTTTTTATACCCGTCACCCAAAGATGAGGAGTATATTCATCTTATCAAAACGTTTGCAACGCCCAGAAGAAGACATCAGAGATCCCAGAAAATGTAAACATTTTTGATCAGCATCAAATTCTAAATTGATCTAAGCATACCCGTCTGTCCATCTGTGTAACGTCCTTTATAAACATTGTAATGGCCGCAAAAATGAATCTATCGACTTTAAATCTGGTAGAAACATTGGAAGTTCTTGCACAAAGCATGGTATCGAAAATGGTCTAAATTCATCAAAGGATAAGCCCACAGCGCCACCTAAACTGAGATCAACTCTGTTTTTCAAAAAGAATAAAAAATTGGTTTTTTGCTTATTACTCATAAACTATAGCAGATAAATGTACAAAAATTTGCAAGCATATTCTATGGATGATGTTATAGCGCCTGTACAGAAATGAAAAAATTAACCACGCCTATCCAATATTATAGTGTATGAAAATGTCATTTTTTTAATAAGGTGCAGAAACAAACTTCAAAACCCCCATAAAGTATATAAATTCTTGGCCAGTTGCAAATTGTGAATGCACCTAAACATGTCCATCTGTCTGTCTAGCCAAATTGTATGGTAAACATTCTCCCATTAGCGGGAAATAGCGAAAGTATCGCCTACAAATTTGCAAAAGAATTTGGAAGTGACTTAAACTTTTCCAAGGAGTAGCCTACAACGCCCACATTGCTTATGCGATATAAACTTTTATTTTCAAAATAGGAAAAATCAGCAGCGCTCAGTTCATATGGCAGAGTACGAACATGTAGTTCTTTTCTTTATCTTTATTATCTTTTTCAGGATAACGATGATGGGTATAAAAGATTCAGTCACGACCGAATATAATTTTCGGACTTGTTAGCTTTTGACTTTGCTCAAATTCGGTTAAAATATATAAGTAATGACCAGCAAATTGCTTGAGTAAATTTTTCATGCATGTGAAGTATGTTTAGAAAAGCTCTAGTGTTAAAATGATGAACCGGAACAGTGAACTCAAATCTTATACAATAACTCATCACTTTATAATAATGTCCCATGATAAGGAAAGAAATTGTATATGAGCCACTTTTCAGAACACTGCTTTATATATGATACGCAATTTCAAGAAAGAGTGGGCACCTTCTGGAAGATATGTCGTATACTCTGTCCCATATTGTTATCTAAATAATCCCTGTCTAATATGATATTTTGTGATTGGGCAGTACTTCCTATTTAACTGTTCAAGTCAGATACCAAATTTGTTGTCTTGAATATTCCTTTACGACTCAAAATCCTGTTTTGTTCTGAGGTTCTCGTTAATCCTCTTATTTACCTTTTACCACATACTGAACTCCATCCTTTGGCAGGGATTTTCCTTAATCGCAAGTTGCGTAAGAGGCCGTTGTGCAAGCGCTGGATAATCACTGAAAATCTTGCTTTCGTGTACAACAAAGTTGGATAGTCTTTATTTAGACTTATTGTTGCAGTCTGAGCAAGAAGACAAAGACTAGCGGCAATCCATGATCATTTTCCTTTCCTTTTTTGTTGTGGACTTCGTAACTTATCAACTTTGATGTTAAGAAATATGAAGACGAAATGAAGAAAAATGCGGAAAGGCAGAAAGCCAGAGGGAAGGACATGGCCCATATAATTTCTTTTGATGCTTCACCAGTAGTGTGACTGGAGCAAATGAAAGGTTTGTTGCAACACCTGGGGAGTGGCAACGAATGTTTCATATTTATATTAACGGTTATAAGACACCAAGGAGTCAAGTTTTTTCAATACATTTAGCACATTAGCACATGCCTATCGGACTCAGAGAGTGCCCCCTATACGTATAACACGGAGACAGTTAGTAAGAACTGGAGAAAGATATCGGGATTTGCTGCAGCCTATTAGGTGATCTGGCTAATCGATAAATATTATGCCGTTACCCATTGAACAAGGACGGTTGCTGTGACCAAGCGTGTATTTGAACCCGCGAACACTGACTTAGTAATCGTGATTCATGTCTACTGGCCTACTTATACGGGCTGGAAAACACCCACAAGGCTATAGTAAAGCTGTTATTTTATCAAATAATTAAACCCAATATATAAAAATTGATCCTGGTAAGGGTAACTAGACGCGCACTGATAAGTTCTTAGCACAACGTACAGACCGAATGCCATGTGCATCCAGATATATGGAGAGCGTAACCTTGCCGAATGACCTTGGCTTTTCTGATAGCTTTGCGTGGTTCTCAAAAAGTCCTTCCCCGTCAGCTCAGTACCAGATTTAAACACTGCTCCGAAGCAATAACACATTGATGCTTCTGCTCCACGGAAAGTAACTACAGTACTTACTTGGTAAACAGCTTTCCCATGCTCAAATTTTCGGGCGTAATGGTGCATATAGTATCTCTTGATATCCTTAGGGTAGTGTGCATAAAAGAACTCTTGCTATCCTTTAAGTAGTGCATAAATATCTCTCTCTCTCTCGGCATCTTTAAGATGTTAATTATCTCATGCAACTTTTTTTTGGATTATCAAGATTGATTTTGGGATTTGCTTGAGGTTTCCTTGTGCCTTTTGAATGACCCCGGCATTCAGTTTCATTCGTGCTCCTAAGACATTATTCAAAATGAGCAAACATCTGACCAATTGTTGCTTTTCGGATACAAAAATTGTCATAACATTGATCGATCTAATGTGGAGAGTGAAGGGTTATTCGGATGTTTCCTTTCTTCTGGAAATGACGAAAGTGGCCTATCATTTAGACCATTGTGACTCGCAAGCAAATGATCGAAATGATGTAGGAGTTTGTTAGACATTATCATCTGTTGTTCTTGGAGATGGCATCTATTATGCGTCATATCCGGAATTTATTGATCGATAGCAAAGCATTTAAGTGCGATTAAAATCAATTATAAAATACAATATTAGATAAAACTCGATGTAAGGGGTTGTATGTATACATTATATATAATGGTATGAGTTTTTACACGCAAGGATGATTTTCCATCTACGATTGTAAAAATGAAAACACGAATGACCGACCATTTGTCCATGTGAAACTACAGGAAACCATTAGAGTGCTATCGACCACACAGTCAACGGCCACAATAATCCGATTAAAGTTTGAACATTCATAAAATTAATTTTGATTACGTATTGAGAATATCAAATAATTAAAAAAAAAAAAAAGAAGAAAATTAAACGAAAAAAGGAAAAACAAAAAAAAAAAATACAAAACAAATAAGTGCATATAGAAATATTTAGCTGAGTCGAATTTTACGCGCCTTAAAAAAAAAAAAAAAAAAAAAAAACGCCCAACTTTCAAATTCATTTATGTATTTTGGGCTTGAGGTGTGAAACGAAATCAATCAGTAATTTAGCGCCGACACGAATGGAACTAAAGCATCCGTTAGAGAAAAATAGCTAACATCAGCAGAAGCAGCAGAAGCAACAACACCAGCAATAGTAAGGGCACCAAGAGAGATTAGTGTTTTACTAATTAAATAGTAAACCGAAAATATATTTGATATACGAACACAAATTTAGTAAGTGATTCTGCCTTACATGGGTGTGTGTGTGTAATATAAAACACATACAATGAATGGTTCTTTATATACATATACATATATTTATATATATACGTACATATGTACGTATAACATATGACTAAAATGCATAAATACGATTAAAAGCTGAAAGCATACACACAAACACCAAAACCGTAGCCAAAAGCAATCAATGAAACAATATTTTGCTCTTTTTATTATTGGATAACATTACAAATACCCAGCACACACATGCACACACACACACACACATTTGTACATATATAAACTTATTTTAAAAAAACAAAACAAATTTATTTCAATTTTATACGCAACTTGCAGTCAATCTCTTCACCGCCAAAGCGTAGTAACAATAGTAGTAGTAACAGTACAATCATAACTTTCTCTTTCTGCATGTCACAATAATCATCAATCTGTGTATCCTGTTTCGTTCTAAATGCAACTCTTTTATATATATATTTTTTTTTTTTTTCAAGAATTATTCCGCATACAAATAGATAAAGTGGTGAAAGAGGGAACAAAGAATTGAAAGAAACCGACCTTTACTGAGACAAGAGATGGCCTATTCAACTGTTTTGTTTAATTGAACTTTTTTTTGCGGTCTTCTATTCATCTATGGTAAAGTGTGGCTTCCTTGAAATGGGCAGTGGTGTAATATGCAATTTTTTAGCGAAATTTCTTTAGAAATGGATCGAACCGTGGGTATTTCCACGGTTGTGTGGCGACTGAACGTTCTCTGTAGCTACGACCACGTGTGGTCAAGCCGCATTGAAAGTGGAACATGCGAACACCGTGACTTACATCTACCCAAACCCAAGTCAAAGAGAAACACACTCAAACACTAGACCCTGATTTTTATTTTTTTTAGCTATAAATGCTCCAAATGGTGAAATTGGATTTCGTGTGCATTCATCTTACAGCATATGTCTTAGAAGACTACTCAAAAACAATCAGTCACTTTTAAATGTAGCTCACATTTAAGTTTGAAGTGTTCCGGACAGACGAAAAATAATTATTCCATATAATAAAGTCGGACTATTTTTAATCTTAAATGTAGAGCTTCTAAGCTTCAAAGCAACCAATAGTTTAATAATTATAGAATCAAATCGAACATGTCGTCTGGAAAGCCGTCGCTCACGTCACTCTTAATAGTCGCCTAGGTTAGAACAGTTCGGAGCATTTCATACATTATCTTGATTTGTAAGTTTGGCCTCTTAATGTCCTTATGTCATGTCTGCAGATGTCTGATATCTTTGGTTGGCACGTCAATGGCTAATCGTTGCTTGATAAAGGGAAACGAGATCGTAAAGAAAGCCAACTTATATGGGCTGGTTGGGTAGCCCGGACTATTTTTATATGGGAGTGCAAGCTGAAGGCATTTCTTGACAGCCAAGAACTACACAATTGAATTCTTATCTGTTCCTTTAAATTTCGTGTTCTCGTTATTATCGAATGAGGTAGAGGCACTATTTCGGCTAAGCTGGTGATCAGGATACCATAACTATTTGGGTACACCAGCGTTACAAACTCTTTTTTTAATTTCGAAGTTTCTGTCATGGCCAGAGAGTATATAACCAATCATCACTTCCAGATAAGCTATAAAATCATTCCCTTTCAGTTAAAATTCCCAACCAAATAACCCCATGACCTAGAGCCTTTGTTTCATCTGTTAGATGTCAGTTAGCTTTTTATGTGCAAGAGAGTTATCCCTTGAGAATTATATAGAGAAGTTGGCCTTAGAGCACAAGACCAATTATAACTTAGCGAGCCTTTCACACGCACCTTCTATACGGTTAAAGTCCGAGACCAAGCTAATTTGTATCGTAACTGAGGTAGTTGACATAGCTAGCACACCTTTAACTGTCACCGTTTTTTTTTTCTCTCTTCGCCATATATTGAATGGGCCTTTTGAAGCTTAGTCGTCAGTCTAGTGTAAGTGCCAGGTATCCTAGCAAGGAAGACTAATGGCCGATAAATGTGCTCCATGTGCTACTTCCGTCGAAGCATCACACAACACTATACCATTGTGTAACGTTATTCTCTATAGTAAACTTTGTCCACAGCCGACAGCGCTTCACTGACTCGAGCCCATGATAGTTACATGTTTGCCGTTTTTCCTGCGATATATTGCATACGTGCTTCTTAAAGGCCAGTCGAAAGCCTATCAAAAATTCGAAGCATCTTATCGTGGCACACTATTGCCTAACTCCTACTTATTGAGCCATATATTTTTAGACTCCAGAGACATCATCTATGCAACTGATTACTAAAAGTGACACTCTTTAGTTTATTTATTTATTGATTTCTTTAAATTTTGCACCTGATCTCTATGAATCATCAGTTCTTTTATGTTGTTCAGAATCTCTCGAGTCCGTTTAATGCCAATGGTATCCTATATGGTATCCCGTTAAAAATGAAACTTTACAAATGTTATTGTTACAAATGTAATTCCAACCAAACAATTATATTTTCTTTCCTTTTCGAATCACACCACAAAACACAACAACATGACAACACACACAACCGTTATATACATGTCGTACCAGCTGAGCTCTGTTTGTATTTATTTTTAAAGAGTATTGAATGAATGCACGTAGGAAATGAAAATGAAAATATGAAAAAAAGGAAAAATGCGAGAACAAAAAGAGATAGAAAAAGAAGAAAACAAGAAAGAAAAAAACAAGTTAAAAGGAAAAGAAAATTTCATTAATTTATTCTGCTTACGTTTGTTGAACTTAAAATAACAGCGTTAATCCGATTAGCCAGCCATTGACTAAAAAGCATTCATTGTAACCAAATAATCACATGGTTACACCAATACCAAGATCAACACCGACAACAATTCCAACAAGCATTGGTCTCATACTACATATATACATACATACATACATACATACATATGTTAAGGTGCTGTTGCATGTATGCGATGGCAGCACAACACACAAGTAAATACCAAGTTTCCCTATATTTTATACCCTACCATCGGATCGGATAAGGATAAGAATACTGACATGTTAGTATTCTCATCCCGCTTGCAAATGCTTTGGTAAAAACAAAAAAAAATATCTGAAAATCTTTGAGATGTTGGAAGGATGAGTCCATCTATACTTTCGTCTATCGCGTAACTAAATTTCTTTTATTTATTTATTTATTTTTTTTTTTTTAACCCATCTCCATGCCTTAGCTCAGCATTTTCATTTAAGTTAGAAGATGCCAGACACAAGTATTTATTATGCAATTGAAAGCAAAAGCCGACTAAACCGCCCCCGTAATCTATAAATCATAGCGTTTTCATTGATTTGCCCCAGAAGAGAAGCACTCAAGGTGCGTCGTAAAAGCGACTTTAAGTCTCTTACTGGTTATACATATATATTGTATGCATACATGTGCATATGTATAAATCTATGTATGCATATAGATTTGTGTATATATGTATACGTATACGTACACGTGTATGCATATTTTTGTATGTATGCATGGGTGTGTGTGTGTTTGTGTGTTGGTGTGTTTGTGTATTTGTGTGTTTGTGTTTGTGTTTGTGTTTGTGTTTGTGTATGTGTGTACGAATATATATATATATATATATAAACATGTCTTTATATATATACATATATGTACCCGTATATATATATATATATATATGCACACAAATTTTGCGAGTGTCACAGACAGCAACAAAGCGAAAATGAAAATGAATTAAGTAAACCACACGATACAATTGTGGTTACAATTAAAATGTAATAGTGATAGTGATAGAAATTTACAGAGGCACAAATCCTCTTCGCATTTCGCTCTTTAACCAAACGACATACTATGTTGGATAGTGATTTTCTAATTTTCACACAATCAATTAAAGTTAATTCACTTTATATCAGAAAGCATTTATTTGTTGCTTGTGATCCAAATTTTGACGGCAATACTCGATTTCCAACTGCCAACTATGACGAATAATTTGTTTTTAATTATGAATACGTTCCGTTTCGAACACAATTTTATTTAGGCAACTTTTAATAGGCATTGTTCTCTCTAGTATACGACTCTTTTTCTTCCCAAATGTGAGAACATTTCTACATTCGTTTAACTTCTTAAGTTTTATTTTTAAATCTTCTTAAGCCTTATAGTTGATTATTAAATATTAGTTAAAATTCTCAATTTTAAAAGTGAAAATAATTTTATTTTTTGAAGGCGTAAAACTATAACAATGTCAATCGAGTGAAGCTCTAGGAGCTGCGTGTAAATCTAATCAAGTTTCGATTGAGCGATATTTATTGATATTATGTCCGTGATCCATGTTGGGGTTATATATAGGTATAGGTGACCTTCATCCGTCAAATACCCTACATCACTTCGTTTAACATCTGTTCAAAATAAGGCTTTGTATAAGGAGTGTTTCAAGAACTGATCCGATCCCAACCGTTTTCAATAACGTTCGTCTTTGGGCGTCCTACCAGCGTATCAATTCTCATCTGAAAATATCTGAAAAATTTGCGAGCTGTAGGTTGACCACAAGAAGGCAAGACAGGCTGACGGATAGACAAGCTTAGATCGATTTGGGAATTGAGTATGAATCGATCGGTATATTAAACGGTGTATCCATCATAAATCCTTGTGGATGTTCAAACATACGCACAAACTTAAGTCTTGTATAAAAAAAGAAAATAATTGCTCTGTCGGTATACAAAACTGCAACACAATACTTCAAACATTGCCATCCGGAGATTGAATGAAATAAAGCAAGACGAACGGACGGCCAGACAAGTTTAGATTGAATCTAAAAATGACTCTGATTCTAACGAAATTTCATCAAATTATCTGAAAATTTGCGATGTGTTGGTTCAACACTAGAAAACAAGACAGACAGATGGACAGACGAGCTTAGATCGATGCAAAAGGTAATTCTAAATTGATCGATTTATTAAAAGGTGGATTTAATTTAGGCCCTTCTGGTTGTTACATACATCCACACAAACTTAGTATGTACTTATACCACAATTTGTGTTGGGTAAAAGAAAAGGGAAAGTAATTTCCACTAACTAACGATTTATCGAACGCTAGCGTTTAACTAGTTTACATTTTTTTCGTGCAGGAGGCATGAAGTAAACGCCTGCATCAAAATGCAAGGTGTCTTTTTAAATGGATAGTTGTAGGAGAATTTGTGTTAATGAATTTCGTGACAGTCTATAATGGTTTCGAAAAAGTGTATCACCGCCTGGAATGATTAGTTGAGCACTCCCACACACTGTTGACAAATGTACTGAATTTGCTACGCACACACACAGCAAACAAAATCAGTTTCCGCTTTGTAGATTTCTAATCAGCCACCGGCTCACAATATTACAACGCATGTTAACCGTTATTTTATCGCGTATTTTGTAGAGACTTAGACGAGGTCAAGGACACTTGATCAAAATATCGAAACGAAAAGTCGCCCAAGAACCTTATCTTCTGCCTCGAACACTTTCTTAAGGATGTCGACATATTCAAGATCAGTGGCTCTAGAAACGTACTTGGCCGTAGTTGCAATAAGTGTTCACCCGATGAAGGTCTAACGCTTACCGATTAGGAACACATCCACTGAGCTAAGATCAATCCTTTCTCTATTCTCATTTCTTCGATCATTTCTAGCGGATGGGTTGATTATAGTAAAAAAAAAAAAAAACAAGTTTGTTATTCAACTTGAATGTCATGCGTTGATGTTTTATATTGCAGACAAGTTGTGTATGGTGGAAGGCTGACGCACTCCTGATGTAAGAAAAGGCAATGCTGTCCTTCATGAATGCCAAGATGAATTCGATATAAAGCATCCCTATGTAATAAAAACACGACTTGATATGTCTCAAAACTTCCTACCTTCGCCATAAAGTTGTCATAAGAATAATTCTTTATTACACCCATCACTGAAGGATGAGAATATTCATTTTGTCAAAACGTTTGCAGCGCCCAGAAGGAAACTTCGGAGATCCTACGAAGTATATATCTTCTTGATCAGCATCAAATTCTGAATCGTTTTAAGTATGTCCGCCTGTCCTTCTGTTTGTCCGTCCATCTGTGTAATATACCTTGGCCGCGAAAATGAAATTATCGACTTGAAGTTCGGCCGAAACATAAGAAGTTCTTCCACGCAGGTTGGTATTGACCAAATAGGTCGAAGAACACGTCCACAGCACCACGTAAACTGAGAATACCTCTGTTTTCCAAAACGATTAGAAAATTGACTTCTTACTTATTACCCATAAACTATAGCAGATAAATTTGAACAACAATTTGAACGCACGTTCTGAAGAATGATGTTGTAGCACCTGTACAAAAATGGAAAAAGTTGACCACGCCTGCCCGTAAAATTTAGTAATTTTTTTTCAATACCTGTAAAAGGCGCAGAAACAAGCTAGAAAAACCCCATTAAGTATAAAAATTCTTGGGAAAATTCTTTCGAAATGTACCTAAACAAGTCCGTCCGTCCGCTTGGCCCAACTCAGTCTGTGGTCGTAAACATTCTCCTGTTTGCGAAAGTGCAGATATCGCCTACAAATTTGCAAAAGAATTTAAAAGCGACTTGAAGTTTTCGAAGGACACACCTACAACCCACTACCCACACGTGTAGGCGGCTAAAACTTTTATTTTGAAAATAGAAAAAAATCACACGCGCCCACTCCATCCTCCACGTAATAGAGCATGAAAATGTTATTTCTTTACGTTTGTTTGTTTCCTTTTTAGGATAACGGTGAAGGGTATAAAAACTTTGGTCACAACCGAATATAATTTTCTTACTAGATTTTTGTTTTCGTTTTCTTTTTGATCATTTTATATATACTGATGGGTGATGTTTACAATAACGAAAAGATACTTGAAATTTATCCGATCGGACGAAGCAGGCAGCACAGAGAATATAAACATTTTCGCGGGTTGATTGTATCTTTTTAGAAATCGGAGTCACGTTTAAATTAATGAAAATGGGAAAAAGACAAATTCGGGAAAATAGTGAATAACTAAAACTATGCCGATGTAGGGATTAGCGATATAAAAACTATATAAAATAATTTCAATTTTTCATTTTTAGTTACATTCTGTAGAACACCTGACGTTACGAATGACTACAAAATCAAAAAGCTCATGCTCGAAAGATTTAATGAAAATCGCACAACATTGAGAAGTGAACACGATTGCTCTAGAAAAAAAAAAAAAAAAAAAAATAAGAAAAAAACTGAAAAACAACCGACGAATGCAATAAAAATTGGTTTATGTGCTGAACCTTTTCAGTCCTTTCAATTGCTTGTTCACAAGGTAATTTTCTCTTGGGATTCACTCATGTCAAGAAATTTTTTTCCCTTTCACAAGATTTTTATTACTTTTTTCTTTTCTTTTTTTTTTTGTTTTTTTTTTTCTTTCATTCTTTACCTTGTTTTTTTCTATATCATCCCTGCTCTCTGTGTTGCCCATCGCAAAATATTGTTTTTCTTTTTTTGTTTCTTTCTTTTTTCTGTATATTGAACTCTCTTATAAAATGCTTTGAAATAGAATGAATAGCAAAAGAAAACAAAGCCAGACAGCGTAGAGTAGAAACGAATAATAAAAGAAGAACAGTAAGAGGAAAGAAAAAAAAAAAATATAGTCAAGTGTATGCTAAAGCAATTTGCAAAGTTGTTAAGTTAATCATGAATACGAAAAAAAATATGTGCATATATATATATATAGACATATATATAGATATATATATATATATATTGTATATATATATACATATATATATATATATATAGTGCAGGCATAACATCCACATATTCCTGCATCATCAACTTAAACACAATTGCAAGTGCAAGAATAGCAAGTAGTTATGGTTGATTATTTGATTAGGCAAGAGCAGGAGAGAGTATATCAGAGTTATTCGGTATCTATGCAAATAACATAGATATCTAGTGTATATAATATCCGGAATATATCAGTTTATTGATACCGATAAAAGGCCTAGTTTTTATATCCACATGAATATAAACATATATAGCCTATGTATAGAGTGGATGCCTAGAAGAGCAGCAGTAGACAATGGTAAACGGATCGCGAACAGCTAAACGAAAGAACTAACGTTTCACCGAAACACAAAAAAACAAGATTCGGTCGTTAAATACAAGCCGCCAAGTCGAGTTCTAAAATCGCACAGTCGCACAGTCGCACGTTACGTAGAACGCGTTGAGACAAGTTCTAATCTGGTAAAGTCGTCGTCGACTTCTAAAATCATACAGTCGTCGTAAAATCTTTTTACTTACTTTCATTAATTTTTTATATTTAGTAAAACTTGAGTTTGAAGTACTTATCAATAATATTTTTAATTCCAGTAGTACGTAGGAAGTCGAAATAAAAGTACATGGATTTTACACGAGTAAAGACTAACTAATAGGCCTAAACTTTATTTATGTATCTTAAAATATATATTTATATAACTGTAAGAGGACAGTCGCCCTGTCACCACATTTTGACGCATTTCGTCCAAAATTTATATGGACTCATTAATAATGACGTCATTTGTATGTCATTTTACGATATTGAGTGATGTGTAATACCTATCGTTGAACAGTTTAAATAGCGGAAAATAGGAATTGTTTCAGGAAGGTTTGTCTATCCGTCTGTATTGCGTGATGTTTTATATAAATATATACATCTCTTAAAGTAGCGAAATTGTTTTAGGAAGATTTGTTTATTTGTTTAGATTGAGCGATTTGTTATATTTACCTTTGATCAGCTGAAATAGCGCATTTGTTTTAGGGAGGTTTGTCTATCTGTCCGTTCCTTGAAATTATAATGTTAATTCCGCGAGTTTTATCTTAAAGGTTTTGTTTTTTTCGAATTATTCTCAAATTATTATGTATACGGAAATCAAGTCGATCCGTACGTAAGATCGCATGAGATTAAAAAAAAGGTGCGATAATTTGCTTTGTTTTTCAACTTATGACTAAATTTCGTTTAAAAGCTTCTCGTTTAGTACTCACGGTCCCTTTTAAAATTTCTGTTAAAGAAAAAGTTCCTTTTCACAATCCAAAATTCGCCAACAACCTTACGAAGAATCCTACATAAATAAATAATTTTATATAACTACGGTTTTTTATCTGGGAAAATTCCTACCTAGTAAGAAAGGCAAGGCATTACTGTCGTCAAACTCCTGCTCAATCTCACCTCAAGACCCAATCTATCTACAGTGATCTTTCCAGCCCCTCTATGGGTTCTTATTTTCAAGCTGAGCGTACACTGCTTCCGATCTCACGACTCCGTTACACGTTATAATTTTTCCTGGCCATCATCGTGTCTATCGTGAATCAAATCAAGTACTTTATTCCCCAGTTAAAACTAAGTTTGACATTTTCCTGCTTCCAAAGCGAAAAGAGACACTAGACTATTGGTTCTTGAAATAATCCATATGTAGCAGTCTATCTTACTCTTTAATGTCTTCTCATTTTCATGTCAAACCTATACTGCTTCCACTCTCTTGCCCCCGTTACCGATCGGCTTTCCTGGCTGCCAACGTACATGTACATGTATATGAAGACTCCCTAAGTGGCCGGGTTAAATAAAAAAAAAATACCAATCGAATAAGGATTTTACTCCCCTGTTATAGCGAAACCTAACTTTTTCATGCTTCCGAAGCATTTGAATCAATTGAAAGTTTGGAAGAGAAACTGCAGTCAACGAGTTGAAGGTCATACTTGCACTAATTGCACTGACGTACAAAATCGTACAAAAGACAAGCGTCTGTGAGATGGCTTAGCTCTATTGACAGTGACGAGACAATAAAATAGATTTTAATGCACAACTTATTTGAAGTTCCGTGTACTTTTTAGACAGCATACGTAGACATATATATGTTGTACCTATATCTAGTTGTTAACTGAAACTTCTTCATGAACTATATTCTTCTTTCGCAGTTAATCGCAGCACATCCATACTCACTATATAATAGTGTAACTGCATCAGATCTTTATTTCTATGAGTAGATTTTACACAATGCTTCGTATTCACGATTAATTACTGCTTCAATTTTTTCTATATATAGGCGACGATGACGTTTATTTTCTTCCTTTTAAATAATTTTTCTGTTCTTTTTTTCATTTTTTTTTTTTTTTTTTGTCTTTTGAATCACTTCTCGCTTGCAGCTGAATATCGTGAAATTAGCTGCTTACGTTTCATGCCATTTAAAGCAATGCAAAGCGATTTTAATTTTGTCTTCTTTTCAAATGATTTATGTAATCTCTTATTTACAGTCATGATTAAATCCCAAATGTGGTTCAGGCACCTCCTTCCGCCAAATATATTGGGCAAACGATAAATTTCCTTTAATCGATTTGTGTCATACTTTTGTTCGTATTTGCTGTTGCAGAAATGTGTTGACAACTTCACAGACACGATCGAGTGGAAAAAAATAGTCAGCACTGGTGATAGCGAATTAGTTGACAACTTTACATTCTATCTATCATCAGATCGTCCTTATCACATATTTCTTATTCGCCTGAGCTAAATTCCATTTGAATCACATCATATTTTTCCACTTCGTTAGCAAATAATGAAAGAAAATGTTCTTCTACTAAAGATGCCTGGCTAGTACACGTTTTCAGTTAAACTCAAACGAAACCATTACATTCCTTACACCACTTCGGCGAGTGCAGTTACTCACTCGTTTTTTAATTGCCATGCAAGCCCGCATCTTGGAAGATTAGATTTTCTCTCCATATAAGAATTTGTGTTTCTTGTTGGCGCCAATATATGTGGGGATCAAAAAAGATAAACCTATGTAATCGAAATTTTCTACCGTCCATTTTTTTTTGCTGAAACCTTCCTATTAATTATGAAGTGGGGGAAGAAATAACTCCATGTGGTTCGAATGAAGTTTACTTAGCTTTTTTTATTTAATTACTAACACAACCAAATTTTCGTCACAAAAAAATTAACAATTAGGCGTTTTTGGCTTACAAAGGTTTACGTTTTATGACCTTCTTGATCCAAAATCGCTAAGGTAGATTTCTTTATCACTTTGCTATTATGAACCATGAAATTTTGCTAATTAGACCGTTTTGCCATACTCCGTTTTCGTAGTAAGGAGAGGGGGGGCTTTTACACCAATTAAGAATGCCGAAGTACTATTACTCAGCCACTTTTGTCGAGAAATTTCGAAAAGTGCAATTTTTTTTTCCATGTAACGAGTTTTCAGAATAGGGCCTTATGTAAGAAGTGGTGGAAAAAGTGAACCGATCCGCACTATTTTTAATAGCATTCGTCCTTGGACCATTGTATGTCTTTGGACCAAACTTCATCAAAATATCTCAAAAATTGCTACTTGCAGCTTGAACACAGAGATACATTGCCAGACGGACAGACAGGTTTACATTGATTTAGAAAATGATTCTGAATCGACCGATGTAATAAAAAGTGGGTCTATTTTAAGCCCTTCTGGGTGTTGCATACGTCCGTCTTAATGTAGCCTGTCACCTGTTTGTTAGACAGTCAATCCTTTGACTGCCCTCAACTTCCGAATTCAGAGGCAAGCACTTTAGGTGCACGTCATTGTGCTTGCCTAACTCATTCAATGTTTAAAAGCACTCCGAAACAATCCTGGATGTTATTGCTTCATGGCCGCTTGATTGTCGTAGTAAATGCAGATTAACTCTCTCCTGCATTGCCTTCTTAAGCATTCGGATGCACATGCTGAGTTTGCATAGACTTCTGCCTAGAATAAGCGGGAGATAATATCCAATTGATGTGATTTTTTGAAAACCCGCGCTGCATACTCCAGCCCCAGTTTTGAACCGTCGAAGTACCATTTCCTTCCTTTCACCTTCGGTACGAAAGGTAGTCAATCCCATGCAATAAAGAAAGAGTATTAAACGGTTCGGATTAGTCTTACATAGCTTACAAGGAATTTGTTCTTCAAATGAACGAAACGTAAGTGACTGATGTCCGTCCTTGCTTTACCTAATCATGTACGTAACAGATTTAAGATTTTTGTCGTAATTGTTGCAAATTGAAAAGCATATGTATATGTGTGTAGATCAAAGCAATCAAACTGCAAACATGAACCACATATCCAATAATATTTTGATGTCTAATATCGATCAAAAATATATAAATTTTACTTGATTTTCGATAAGTGTTTCTGAATCTTTGAAATTATGTAACAGAACTAACATGTGACCATTATTTTCATTTTCAAAAGTTTATTGTTTTATTTATTTATATACTTATTTATTTATTTATTTATTTTTTCCATTTGAAATTATTTATTCATATTTATTATTCCTGATCTATCCACTGGAACACCATGTGAAATGAAATTTTCATCATCTTTAACACAGTGTTTATATACCGTACAATAGGCTTTCCAACGCCATAAAGTAGTTCTTGAGCAATCTGGATATAGTGGACAAAATGAAATCAGCAGTTTATCCTCCAGATCTTTAAAGGAGAAACCACAAGAAATCGATGCATTGGAGAAAAGTTTCCAGTTTGACTTATAGGTACCACATAGGTTGCCTCTTAAATCCACAAAACGAAGGTCTTGTAACTCAATATTCTCCTCCTTTAATGTAGAGTCAGCTGTAGTTGCTATTAACACGTTTATCAATAATAAAATTAAAACTTTTACGCACATCTAAAATAAAGGTATTTTATTTTTTTATTAATCCGTCCCTCCTTCTTTGCAATCATAGCTATATAGTTACCATTTTTCTTTTTCTTATTTATTTATTTATTTTTTTTTATTTTTTCTTTAGCTCAAGAAAAGTTGCCAAACTCTGTCGGATAACTAACTGACTTAAATGAACGGTTTGCGCACATTGCCTTCTTTATAAGCAGCAACTACAACTAACTACAACTGTTAATGCAAATATTTTAAACAAGCCTGAAATTGAAACTAATAAAAATCGTATGCATATGCAATTAGTGTTTAACAACTTTTTCGTATTAACTGCGAAGTGATTAAAAGGGGCACTTTAGGGAAAGCATTTCTTAGATAAAGTGAAGTTAATGAGCCCACATTACACGATATGTACACAAATGTTTTTCTTAAATTTTATTAATTATTTGAAAAAATATGGTTTAGTGGGTTGTGAAAATAAAATTAATTATCAAGAATACTGAAGGCTATAACTTAAACCTCATTGGAAGCGATTACAAGTTTTCTAAAATGTAAAAATTTTTTTTTTATTTTTTTATTTAACAAATCTTTACAATTTGAGAGATGGCAGTTGGTACAGTTAAAATTTGTCGCTGATTCCCGGAAAGCATTAGAAAACTTCAAAATGCAGCACTGAGTTGACCATGTTAATGGGAAAAGTTTCATTACTTTCCAAGTTAAATGCATGACTGTTCCTTTTATTGTTCGATTATTAAAAAATCTTCGATTAGTAAAAAGTCTTCACCTAAAAGTGCTATCTACATTACTTAGCTATTGGCTGATCATTAAACATCAGACGGTTTTCGTAAGAGCCGAGATTCCGCAATGGATCCCAACCTATCCGATTCCGAAAGCAAAGGCATCTGATCTAATGCTTCTTCTATTATTCTATTCAGTGAAAGCCTTCACGTAAAAGTATTATTTACGTTTCTTAGCTACTGGCTGGTCAATAAAGAGGGATCCCAACCTAGATCCCGCAAAGAAAGTCAATTTTGACCTATATATAGCATACAACGTCACAAATATTTTTAACCATTTTCTGCGCAACGTGTACTTTGTCTTTTTATGTACATAATATTGTTAATATCCTAAATCGCATTCCATAAAGCGTACAGTGGATCTTTAATATGGATAATATCGCTAATTGTATGCTAGACAGCGTATAATGTGACCTAATTACCGTATACAACATCGTAAATATCGTAAATCGTTTTTTGTCTTAAATGTCGTAGATATCGTAATTCGTCTTCTAAACGAAATAAATTTTACGTTAAATATCGTATAGAATATTATAAATATTACAAAGCCTATTCTAAATATCCTATAAGGTACTGCAAATATTCTATGGAACATCGTAAATAGAGTAAATCATATTCTAAACATCGTATACTATATATCGTATGCATTTCGGAACATGTTTCTCTACTAGTAGGCAGCACTTTGCAGGTAATTGCCTTAAGTAAAAGCTGTATTTACGATCTTATGACCTATTTATTGAAAAAAGTTCAGTAATTGTTGTAGGATTTAAGTAATTCTCGTTTCTGAAATGGAATATACTTAGAGAAATTTAAAAACCGGGCTCAAATAAAAAACTAAAAGCTTTGACTACCTAAATGTGATCATAAGTCAAAAAGACAAGAAATTAAGCTCAATGTTTTGTGATATTAAAATCAAAATTTTAAAGGACACATACCGCTTTGATCCAAGAAGCCTGGTCATCAATTAACTATTTTAACATCGATCATGATTGTGGGTTTTTCGGGGGTCTCTGGAATGAAATGAAATAAGCTATGTTATGCAATATTCTCGCATGCTATATTTTTGGTTACATATTCTTAGGTTAACTATTTCTAAGGTGACTGGTAACTCTTAGTTAGCCTTGGTCGAAATGAAGGGCTCGACAACCAAGTCGATGCTCGTGAATTCGAGCGGTTTGTACGGTTTCGTAGATGTAGTGAGTACTCACTCAATCTGTAAAAGCACAGAACTTATCGATGTGGGTACGCACCCACTAGGGACGCAGCGACATCCTCTACCTTAGGGATTGATTTTATTCAAAACTAAACCTTTACGTAAAAAATAAGAAGAAGACCAAGATTTTAATGTATTGCTTTTAAAGCCCGATTTCAGTCTAAGTACAGTTTTCAATTTTTCTCAAAACATTGTAAACTTATTCTGAATTATTCTCTCTTTAGTAAGCCTTTTGTAAAATCAATATACAAAAGTAAATTTCTTACAACTCTAATGAATTTGAATGAATTCCTTGAAATGCATTAATAATCTCTAAGTAAATTAGTTGCTAAACAGTTGTCGCGTATATTCAAATATGTTTTGAAAGAAAGTTGAACTTGCGATTTGGCGAATTCTTTCGAAACAAGATAAGAAGCAACTTAAAATTTGATTGCAAATATTGGAAACTGAGACCTATCACGATACACATTAACTTTAGTATTATAGTGTTTGTGGATGTACGCTAAGGAGTTACAACGTTTTCGTTTACCAAGCTATCAAAGTCGTCTCGAACGTCTTAATTGACATCTGTAGCACAAATAAATTACAAAAACAATATTCAGGTTTTTCCGATGAAGAGAACTAAAAATATTATAAGAATTAACGCTGGGCTCTGGATTTTCTAATCTATTCTAAATTTTCTCCACTTCATTATCAAACAGGAATTTACTATATATTCAAGTGAAAGCGAAATCGAAAACCTTAGTACCAAGCGACTTACTAATTTAAAGCGAAGAAAAGAAAAGAAGAAGAAAATTGTAGTAAACTATGTTTGAATCCCTTATATCCACCACCCTTAGCTTGAAAAAGAGAAAACTGTAAAATCATTACATTGGTTGCGGCTTCTCGGTTCCTTTTATCCTTACACAAGTACTACAAAGTTTCTCAACTATAGAATAGACGTTCAAAATTGTTATGATTGCATCTGTTGGAGAAGCAAATTTGGAAAGCAAAAGTGCTTCCAATTTATGTTACACTGTAGATACGTCCTTTGAGGGATTTTCTCCTAATTCTTCTCCAATGTTCTTGTCAATTTTGATGTTGCATTATCTTAATTTTTGCGACTAAGGGAATTTTTACCACAGACAGACATACACACGAATGAACGGACAGGTACCGGCACGTGCTGGCGGGCAGGCGGGCAGACGGACGAGGGCAGGCACGCATAGACGGACAGGCGGACAAGTACAAAAACCTGCACATAGGCGAATAAGCGGGCAGGCGGCCAGACGAACGACCCGAAACAAATGTAGATTTTGATATGAATCAAAAAATTTAAACTTAACAAGAACTCAGAAACTTCCTCTCGGGCGTTGTAAACGTTTCGACAAAAAAAATTATAATAAGCATTCGGAAGCACATGCGGAGATTACATAGACTTTTGCGTAGAATAAGCGGGGGATAATATCCAATTGATGTGATCTTTTGAAAACCCGAGCTGCATACTCCAGCCCCAACGTAGAATAAAGTAATCAAACTGCAAACCTGAACCACATATCCAATAATATTTTGATATCTAATATCGATCAAAAATGTGTAAATTCTACTTGATTTTCGAAAAGAGCTTCTGAATCATCAAAGTGACCTAACAGAACTAACAGTACCTCGATTGTTATTTTCATTTTTAAAAATTTATTGTTTTATTTATTTATTTATTTATTTTTTTCCATTTGAAATTATTTATTCATATTTACTCTTCCTCTTCTATCCACGGAACACCATGTGAAATAGCATTTTCTTCATTATGAATACATTCTTTATACACATTCTTTGTACAATAGACTTTATAAGGCAATAAAGTAGTTTTTACGGAATCTAGATATAGTGGGCAAGATGAAATCAGCATTTTATCCTCTACACCTTTAAAGGAGAAACCACAAAGAATCGATGCATTGGAGAAAAGTTTCCAGTTTGACTTATAGGTAGCACATAGGTTGCCTCTTAAATCCATAAAACGAAAGTCTTGTAACTCAATAGTGTTCTGCTTTGATGAAGAGTCAGCAGTAGTCGCTATTAACACGTTTATCAATAATAAAATTAAAACTTTTACGCACATCTAAAATAAAGGATTTTATTTTTTTATTAATCCGTCCCTCCTTCTTTGCAATAATAGGTATATAGTTACCATTTTTCTTTTTCTTATTTATTTATTTATTTTTTTTTGTTTATTTATTTATCTATTTTTATTTTTTTTATTTTTTTTTTTTAGCTCAAGAAAAGTTGCCAAACTCTTTCGGGTAACTAACTGACTTAAATGAACGGTTTGCGCACATTGCCTTCTTTATAAGCAGCAACTACAACTAACTACAACTGTTAATGCAAATATTTTAAACAAGCCTGAAATTGAAACTAATAAAAATCGTATGCATATGCAATTAGTGTTTAACAACTTTTTCGTATTAACTGCGAAGTGATTAAAAGGGACACTTTAGGGAAAGCATTTCTTAGATAAAGTGAAGTTAATGAGCCCACATTACACGATATGTACACAAATGTTTTTCTTAAATTTTATTAATTATTTGAAAAAATATGGTTTAGTGGGTTGTGAAAATAAAATCAATTATCAAGAATACTGAAGGCTATAACTTAAACGTCATTGGAAGCGACAGGAATTTACTATATACTGAAGTGAAAGCAAATTCGAAAACCTTAATACCAAGCGACTTACTAATTTAAATTAATTTAAAGCTAAGAAAAGAAGAAGAAGAAGAAAATTGTAGTAAGCTACGGTCGAATCCCTTATACCCCTATCTCTTAGTTTGAAAAAGAGAAAACTGTATAATTGCGATACTTCATTACATTGGCTGCGGCTTCTCGGTTCCTTTTATCCTTACACAAGTACTGCAAAGTCTCTCGACTATAGAATAGACGTTCAAAATTGTTATGATTGCATCTGTTGGAGAAGCAAATTTGGAAAGCAAACGTGCTTCGGGAATTTTTACCAAAGACAGACATACACACGAATGGACGGACAGGTACCGGCGCGTGCTGACGGGCAGACGGACGACCACAGGCACGCATAGACGGACAGGCGGACAATTAGAAAAACAAGCAAATAGGCGAATAAGCGGCCGGACGGACGACCCGAAACAATTGTAGATTTTGATATCATTCAAAAAATATAAACTTAACAAGAACTCAGAAACTTCCTTTGGAGCGTTACAAACGTTTCGACAAAATAATTATACACCCAGTTTCTAGATAGGGTTAAAAATATATAATTCAAAGAAATAGCTGAACAAAAAGCAATGCGGATTCCGTCCAAGATAACAGAAATGACCTTTTAACCGCGCTTTCAATGCCTTCACACAGAAAACAAACAAGTAAGAAAACTATGCTGGGCCGTGATCAAGTCTTTTACACCGTTCACCGCTTAATACCGGTCAATAATACCCAGACGTTGTACGGTTTCTAAGACTTCTTCCTCGTTTTGAAGTCGAGCGTACACTGCTTTCGCGATCACGCTTCCATTAGCCATGATTTTTCCTGGCCACCATCGTGTCTACAGGTATATGAAGATTCTCCTGCCGGTTAAATATAAAAAAGCGAGTCGAATAAGGATTTTATTCTGCAGTTATAGGTGAGTCTGACGTTTCCCTGCGTCCAAGGTGAAAAGTCATTTCATGAAAGCTTTTAAATCAATTAGAAGCTGAGAAGCTTTAAAGTTGGCTTACTTCTGTTGGAAAAGACGAGGCGGTAAAAATGGGTTTTTTCAGATTCCGGAAACTTTCTACACATCAATTCTTAATATTTTTCTTTTTTTTCCCAAACCGGTAGCACTCTGCGAGACATGTCACATCATAAACGTCATTAGCGTTTTAGCCGATTTACGGGAGATGAGACTTGGATCTACGCCTACGAGCCGGAAACAAGCAATTAATCGAGCAAATATCGAAACAGAACCGAACAAACCGCGCCAAAGTCCCTCGAAAATTAATGTGAATCCTTGCTTCCTTCAATTGAAAACAGGTTGTTACTGTTGGGCTTTCCTTCAGTTGAGAAACGAAGGTTGATCTGAGGTATCTTCTCTTTACCTGGTCAACGACTCACTTACTGTTTAAGGAAAAGGACAAGACTCCAAATCGCTCTTTTTTAAAATTTCACATTTAAAAAACTCGGTCAATGTAGACGTAACTATGAGCTTTTCAACTAGTTTCAGTTGGTTTGCAAAACCAATTACTCTTCCAATTAAAATTCCTATTCCTAATTTCCTATTCGAGTAACGTGATGGTGGTCAGAAAGAAGTCAGGAAAGAGAAAGCGATATGGAGGAAGTTTTGTGGTATGGAGTTTAGCTACGAGTAAAGCAAACTCTGCAAGACTTGACATCTTAACCCGCGACCTCGAACTTGTTAGTCGTTATACTCTATAACCTTTAACTTAGGAATAACCTACTAGGTTATTTATGCAGAAAATGGTAAAGTGTTTCTATTAATGTCTAGAGCTAGATGCACCTCATAACTCTTGATAGCTATCGGTAATGTGTAAAGTGAATTTCGGCTAAGCTATAAAAGTGAAAATCTCATGATGGCTCGATGCCAAAGCAATTTTGCTTAATACTAACTATTTATTATACAAAATAATAATGCAAAGATTCATTTAAAACTATTAACTTGAAAACTTTCTTCCGCATATTCGTTACTTATTTTTAGGCTCTAAAGCACGCGATATCATTCTCGTATAATTATATTCAACCCATTTCGCCATAAACTGGTTAGTGATGGGTGTTTAAGTATAAATTCGGTCTAATTCCCGTTGACTTCATTTATTATTCTTTTCCTCTTCATTGCTTTATGCGTTATGTTGTGTTATTTGTATAAAAGAGAAAAAAAAAAAAAGAAAAAAAAATGATTTAGTTTAGTAATGTCCGT
Organism: Glossina morsitans morsitans; assembly: GCA_001077435.1. NCBI lineage: Eukaryota > Metazoa > Arthropoda > Insecta > Diptera > Glossinidae > Glossina > Glossina morsitans. Next base: position 68,910 of record CCAG010018311.1, on the reverse strand, counting down.
ACATCTAACTAAGTGGCAAAGATCTACAATTCGACTTAACGCGAATGTAAATCGCTTCACTTTATATGCTATCATGCAGTTAAGCTCTGTGACTTATTCGTTTTATGTGCAATTTTTTTTTGTGTTTTTTTTTGTTCTTTTTGTTTGTGTGGACACATTTATTTCTTATCGTATAGCATAGTTTTTGCTAAATTTTGATTAATAACGTTCGTGTTGATAGCAACGAAGAGTAACAAAAACCAGTTAAAGAAAATTTATCGCTTGTATACAAATTACGAAGCAGCTGAACCACATTTAGGATTTAATCATGACTGTAAATAAGAGATTACATAAATCTTTTAAAAGGAAGACAAAAAATTAAAATTGTTTTGCATTGCTTTAAATGGGATGAAACTTTAGCAGCTAATTTCGCAATATTCACTGCCAGCGAGAAGTGATTCAAAAGATAGAACGGAAGAAGCAAGAGAAAAAAAGAAAGAAAATAAACGAAACGACATCGTCGCCTATATATATATAGAACAAATTGAAGCAGCAATTAATCATGAATAGGAAACAGTTTGTAAAATCTCCTCATCTAAGGATCTAAGGATCTTAGTTAGCAGTTAGTATGGGTTATGGAGTAAGTGCGAAAGAAAAATGTCTAGGTTCTAACATAACCTTAAAAATCATTATTTATTCTTTCAAATCAATTTTATCGCCCTTATAAGGTTCAAAACATAATCCTTGTTAACAGTTGTTAGTTTGACCTGGCGGAAGAGATTCAGAGACTAATGCACAAAACCAATGCCCGGGGGTCTTTAAACAGTAAGCGAGTACTCGATCAGATAAGAAGAAGATACCTCAGATCAACCTTCGTTTCTCAAATGAAGTCACAATCTGTTCTCATACGGTGTCAAGGGGACTAATGCATCCGAAGAGCAAAGCGCAAGGAACGCTTCTAAACTGATTCTGCAAAAACAACACAACACTAATGCCGGCCGGTTTCACAAGTGAAGGAAGGCCTAACAGTAACAATTTTACGGTTTTAAGGAGATTAATGTTACCCATCCCCAATTCCTAAGGGCAAAAAGCAAGAATTGCTTCTGAGCTGATTCAGCTGAATCAGCACGAACTTGTCCTGTGCGATAGGAGATTTGTTGGCTTTAAAAGTCACTTTATTTTTCCGGTCCACCAAGACATTGAAGAGTTATCTCAACTAAGTTTATGACCTATAATGACTCGATGCTTTATAATTTCTTATTAAAGGCGATCACGTGGCAGAAGGTGCTTTAATCCGCTAAGAAATGAATAAAGTTTGCAGGTGGAGAGGAGAGGGAAAAAGTTGACTGTCTGGCGCTGCTTCTAGACTAAAAGAGTTTAGCGAAGCAAACGTTAGTCGGACAAGGCAAGGCTGAACACTGCGCGCTAACTATATATAAGTCAGAAAATCAATTAGCATTCAAATGTAACTTAGAAGTCAACATTTTCAATAGATTTTCAACGGTAAGCAGAGACTGATATGAAAGTTTTTGCTATGAAATATATATTTCTGAAAAGAACAAGTGACATAAGTAATTCTGTCCCTTCGGAGGTTCTTATCGGAAACATCTTCCTTGCTTTGACTGTTCAAACCCGGCTGGCATTTAACATATCATGACTTTAATCAGCTCCCACAGGCATTTAATCGCTCAACACTATTAACCCATCAATAATTTTGAAATATTTTCCCTTCGAAATTCATTCGGTTTTGGTCACTTATTTATTCCCATATGTAAGAAATATTTTCACAAGCTTATAAAAAAAAAGAAAAAAATGTAACACATTTTTATACAATGTATTTAGTTGGCCAAAACGCTTGCAACATCCAGAAAGCAACTTGACTCGATATAAGCATGCTCGTCTGTCCGTCTATCTAATGTCGGTTATGAACTTTTTCCCAGTCACAATAATGAAATTGTCGACTTAAAATTTGCAAGACATTGAAAGCTCTTGCTCTTACGTTACTATTGAAAATGGACCGAAGCGGTCGAAGGACACACCTACAGTGCTACGTAATATGAGAACACTTCTGTTTTTGAAAAGGCAAAAACAAATTGGTTTGTGCTCATTACTTATAATATACAGCAGATAAATCTGCAAAGATATGAAAGGTGAGTGATGTTGTAGTACCTGTACCGGTCTACCCCTTGTAGAAAATTTATTCTCGTTTTTTTTAATGCCTTCATAACGCGCAGAGGAAAACTTCAAAAACATCACAAGGTGTAAAAATTGTGGATCACTTTCAAATTCGGAAAACCTATAAGCATGTCCGTCCGGCCGTCTGTCCATTTATCTATCTACTCAGGTAGTATATTTTCAAAAGAATGAGAAAATAATTTAAATCGATCAAAGGGCACATTAACAGCGCACATACCCCTATGCAACAAACACTACAAACACCTCCGGTCGTCTGTCTATTTGTCCATCTGTACCAGTATATTTGCCAAAGAATGTGAAAATAACTTAAATCGGTCAAAGGGCACATCTACATCGCCCATACGTCTATGCAACAAACACTGTATACACCTTTGCTTTTCGCGTTTTTCACTTCTTGCTCATAAAGTACAACACGTACACACTATAAACCTCACCGCTTTTATTTTGAAAAGAGAAAAAATCACCGGCGTCCATCCATTATTATAAAATATGAAAATGTAGTTCGTTTTCTAGTCTTTTTCATGACATCGGTGCTGCATACAAAAGGTGTAGTGACGACCAAATACAATTTTTTTACTTGTTACAAATCACTTTATTATGCACTTTCCACCACCGCTACAAATGAGCGATCAAAAGGAGATTTTAAATCAATTCAAGTTCGTCTAGATATTTAGGACAAAACGTTATTTACTCCAATTATGTTAATACACATACACACACACACACACGCACACACACACACACACACACATTCATTAACAGGTATTCGAAATACTTGACAAATGAAATTTCCATTACAAACTCGTATCCCGATCGTCGAGTGTTCATCATCTCGAGACACATCTCTGTTGCAGGCGAACAACTCTTTCTATCATTCGTTCAGCTGGATTATTACAGGAAATGTGAGGTAATATTATACAGTTTGCTTAAGTGTAATGACATAAAAAGACAACTTGTCAGAAATTAATTGCATATCACAGTAATTATGAAACTTTGACATAGTTTTGACGATATTTTCCAAGCAAAAAAAGGAATAAAAAAAAAAAAACACAGTAAACGGAAAAACTCGTAGCCATGACTAAAACTGTACTATGCACAGGTACAGGTGATAAGGACGTACACGCACGCATGTACAATTTATCAAATAGTTGAGAGGAAACTTTTTTAAAGTAAACCTAACAAAAAGAGAAAGAAAAAAAAAAAAAAAGAAGCTATACGTAAACACATACATATACACACATATAAAGCAAGCGATGTTAATCATAAGAAAAATTTCAAATTCATTTTAACGAATGACATAAATCTTCAGACTTCAAGAGAAAGAAAGTGATATAAAAAAAAAAAAAAAAATTCAAGTCTAATTAGAAAGTTTAAGAGAAAAATCACGTTTAAACTAAACTTCTTCTTCATTTGAAAGCTTTTCAAATCAATTAATCTCCAGGATATAATGCATTAAATATTTCCATCATTTGTTTATGCATTAAAGATAACCCCGATACATAATAACATAATAAACTTTTCGATAATCATAAAGGAAATTAACTTCTTCGATTGGATATCTCAATCTTGGAGGAGAAGATTAACTAAAGTGCAGTTAATGCGTTTGTTGTCTGTTAATAAAAACTTGGCGACAATATTTGGCTTCAAGAACCTATTTGCTCATAGACCATGTTTATGCTTTAGGCTTGCAACGAGTAAGAAAAGAATTAGAATCCCAGCAGAAGTCTTTGTGGGGTAATAGGCGAGCAACAGTAGCCAGCATGTAAACAACAAAATCGCATCTCTGGGAACTTACTTACAAACGGTATTTACGCGCCTTACAATCGCTAAGGAAAGGACTAGAATGCCAACAGAGTTCTTTATGGGATAAGCAAGGACAAGCAAAGGGCAATAGTAGCTTGCATATAACAAACATAGTCTCCAGATCTCTGGAAAAGAATTTGGTTCTATGGCTTCCAAGGCTTTTTTCCGACGAAGCTTATGATCTTCTTTGTTGTAGGGCTTCACTAGAAGCGAAAACTTTGATATTTTTTAATCCCAAGTGTGCATATGGATGCTTCAGGGTGTACGGCAGCGATAGTGCCTGGAAAATTACTTGCACGCTTCAGTTTCCAACCTAGGAATCGAAAAACAGAAAAGATCTTTTTTCTACTTCTTCTCTGTTGGCCGACATTCGCATCAGATTCGAAGTTAGAAGATGAGCTTACCAGTGCGTAGTATCAATCGTTTAACTATTCGACAAAGCCAAGCTTTATAGACTATTAAGAACTATATATATGTATATACTCTTAGTCGCAGTGCTTAAAAACTAAGTGTGAGACCAAAACGTTATCACGACGACATTGGTCATATTCTTCATCAGAGTAAGTTTGTGACTCTATTAATTCATGTAAATATATTCGTCTGTCCGTCAGTCTATCTATACTGTTTATGATCTGTCCAACCATGTGTTCCTCTGCCAATTCGTGTCTCTGTCCTTCTGTCCAACTACTCGTCGATTTTTTCATAGATCTGCCTACCCATACTTACTTCGATCTGCCTTTCATTTGTTGTTGCAAACTTTTCGGTTTCAAAAATCGAATTAAATAAGTATATTCGGTCGCAACGGAAGACTAAAAAAATAAACTACATTTTTATATTCTATAATATGGAATGGGCTGATTTACATGGTAGACGTGTTGTACTTTATGGGTAGCAAGTTAACAAACATGGAAAGTAAAGCTCTAATAAGTTTTTGTTGCGCGAATGGGTGTAGTAGGCATGTCTACACAGTGTAGCGGACGGACAGATGCATAAGCGAATAGACGGACGATTAGATGTATTGCGAATTTCAAACTGGACAACTATTTATATATTCTGCTGGATTTCTGAAGCTCGCTTCTGTGCGCGAAAGGTATTCAAAAAAAAAAAAATTAAATTTTGCTACACTATAATACTGGGTAGGCGTGGTCAATTTGCTCCATTTGTACAGGTATGACAGCATCACCTACACTTTAAATCTTTGTAGATTATAAGTAATGAGCAAAAAAACAATTCTTTTACTACTTTTGAAAACAGAAGTGTTTTCAGTTTACGTGGTACTCAAGCGTGTCCTTCGACCGATTTGCTCCATTCTGAGCTTTCGAGAGCTTTCAATATTTCTGCCAAATTTGAAGTGTCAATATCGTTTTTGCGGCCAGGAGAAAGTTCACAACAGGTATTAGACAGATGGACCGACGGACATGCTTAAATCTATCTACTAACTTTAATAATTTAATTTGAACTCTACCTGCTTCTTGCAATTTTTGCCTCTCACGTTTTATTATTCAGACAACATTCATCGCCTTAAGGATTAAAGAATTCATTTAAATATTACCCATTCCCCAAGAATTAATTTATTATACCCATCATCGAAGCAAGAGGGGTATATTCATTTTGGCAAGCCATTTGCAAAATCCGAAAAAAAGCCTCATAGATCCTATTAAGTCTACATAGTATTAATTACTCTTGATCGGCATAAAATTCTAAACGAATTGAAGCATGTCCGTCTGTCCATTTGTCCGACCGTATGTCTATCTACCTGTGTGATATCTGTGATAAACATTCTTCTGATCACAAAAATACAAATTTGACACAAAAATTTAAAGTTCTTGAGTGTAGGTTGGTATTGAAACCGAGCCAAATCGGTCATAGGACACAAACACAGTGAATGCAATGTAAGCCAAGACCATTCCTATTTTCAAAAAAAAAAAAAAAAAAGTCTTTTGCTCGTTACTTATTAACTAAAACAGATACAACGACAGAAATCTACATTCATGGATGGTCCTGCAGGTCCTCCATGTAGAAGAATAGGAAAAGTCGGAAACACCTGCTCGTTATTATAGAATATTAAAATTTCGCTCTTTTCTAAAAAAGTTTGTAGCACTCTGAAATAAGCTTGAGAAACCATACCTAAAACCTACTTATTATTGATTAGTATCAAATCCAAATTGCTCTAGAAATGTTTCTTGGTCCGTCCATCCATCTGTCTATTAATTGTTAAGGGAAGCACATTCATGATCACTGAGATGTCTGGTTCAAATTTGTTCAAAACATTGGAAGGAAAGAAGGACGCGGGGACGTACTCAATCAGTAATAGGACTCGACTACAGTGCAGTCTAAGGTTCATGAGCAAAAAACCTAAAGAGCCGGGATGTACTCACTCAGTAAAAGGACTTGCCTACAGTGCAATCTAAACGATCTACTCAATCGGTAAAAGTACTCGCCCAGAGTACAATATAAGGTTCGTGAGCAAAACACCTAGAGAGCCGAAATGTACTCAATCGGTAAAAAGACTCACCTTTATATTGTACTGTGAGCGAGTGCTTTTACCTATGGAGTACATCTCAGGTTTCCTGGTTTTTTGCCCATACTCTGTAACGGACGCACAAAATAAATTTCCACTTGTATTCTACAAAACCAAATAAAAAAATCAACCACGCCCACGTAATATTATAGAGTAGACAAATTTAGTTCTTTCCTTGCCTTTAATCTTTTTCAAGATAACGGTGATGGGTATAAAAGATTCGTTCAGGGCCGAATATAATTCTCTTACTTGTCTTTATTGTTTTTGGTCATTTTAAGCGTACTTCTTGTACTTACGTAGTTGTTAACGTAACTTAAGCTAATATGACACAATTCTAGTATTCATGACATTAACTAGAACTTAAGCTGCCCTTGCACGGCCTTATGCATACGTATACACGTATATGCCCCTATTCTATGCTTGTCACAGCTTGTGGCTATAAATTAATTATCCTCGATAGTTATTCTCAATCTTGCTTCATTTGGTTTAGTGAACGCGTATATGTATCTGTGCTTTCACTCTTATACCACTGCTAACACTGCTTTTAATAGCTTGAGCATACAAAAACACAAACATATCCTTCGTCTTTTTTTTTTTTTTTTTGTTTTTGTTTGTTTTTTTGTTGTTTTTGTTGCCTGGTATTCTGTTATCTCATGTTGATGAGATGGTGTTCACCAACGCACGTTTTTAGCACACAAATGCAACAACAAATAAACTGGCTAAGCGTAAATTTTGTATAATATGTGCTTTGTGAATGTTGTGGCAACAACTCTTGCGACAAATGCCACATCATCGTCGTCATCATCATCATCATCAACATCAACAACAACAAGGACAACAATAACAACTACTTTAGCATCATTATGTCATTATCGTTGGCTGTGTTCTCTTGCCGGTGTGGTGGTGTAGTAGTAATAGTGTACACTGCCACTGCCACTGAGAGGTATTGAAGTTGATGTTAACGATAAGAACAAGTATTTTGAAACAGTTTTAATGTTAATGCAAGTTAATGCAAGTTGGTGTTCCTGCTGGTTTTCTATTCATTTTTCACATTTTTTTTCTTTTTTCGTTTTTTTTTTTTCGGTATTTATATGTTTTTATGTTGATGATATAAATGTGCTCATAAAATTCTTTTTGTAAACAAGTTCTGGTTTTTATTTCCTTTATTTATTTAAATATTTAGTCGAGAATGGTTAGCGAAAAAAAAAAAATAATAATAACTTAAAGAGTATCAGGTAGTCATAATTCTAAGAAATAGGACATATAGACAGACAGATAAATAGGTAGACTTGATTTGATCTCGCAGTTAAAATCTTTCATTGCGAGAGAATATATCCCTCACGTAAATATGAAATCGGAATTTTTCATAGGTGATTGTCCATGTAATTCAATCAGCAGAGTATCAAATTGCGTCCTTGACGTGATTTCCTTGTTGACATCTGGCTAAGGTTTTACTTATCACAACAACACTGCATTAGCATGGTTATTGGTAGCGTTCAATATATGGAGTTGTGTGTCAAAAAAAAAAAAAATCATTCGCCGCGGCATTCATGCCCATGTCCCGCTTAATCTGCGAGAAGCAATAAAAATATTGACATGGGAAGCATTAAATTACTATCGTAAAGCGTCTTTTAGCGCTTTAGCAATAGACCCCAGGCAGACGGACAGACACATGGGCTAAGTCACCTCTGAACCTTACCAGGTTAAGCATGTATGCCTTTAAGGAAATAGGTGAGGCGTATTTTTGGGTATCGCACTGGAAAGAAAAATCCCAAAACCCATCCAAAGCCCGTCTTTGCCAAGTAGAAAGGGTGAAACGGATGATAAAAACCATTTTTGTCGGTTAAAAAGGACGTGGAGATTATAAGGACGCAAAAGGGAGACTAGGAAATATTATAAAAAATAAAATCAATGTCCATGTATCTGTATGTCTACTGATACGGCACAGATACTGAATTAATTTCTTATTAAGTGTACGGTGTTATAAGAACTTTTTACGAATGCGAAGAAACTTCATCAAATTCTTTATAACTTTCGTTGCACCTTGACAGAGGTCTGTGTTATATTATTGCTAGTTTCATATCTGTTTGCCATTACTGATTAGATACTTACTGCCATGTGACCTCTTATGAACAATATGTGATTCAATCGATCAAATTAACCTCAGTAGAACAGCCTTTAAAGAAGGCTAGCATGCAATAAGACTAAGTTTTTCTGATAGCTTTCGGCGTCTTTTAAGACCTATCAAAAAACTGGAGCAGGGCTACCTAAACGCTGTTATATTAAGCTTGTGCAGCTTTATACATCACCCAGAATGATTTGAGATAGCCCCACCTTTTATTCAAATTCACTTCATTACTTTTTCCATTGTCTGTCCGTCCATCTAGCTTGTTTCTTTTATTCATCCTGCATGTTGCAATTTTTGAAATTAAGTTCACAACCTTCTTTGGAACAAGGACGGACACTATTGAAAATGTTTCAGTTCGGACTACCCCTTCGACCACTTCCCATACAAAAACTTATGTTGAAAAGATTAAAAAGATATAAAGATTAAAAATTCCTTCGAAGTGGGAATCCTTTTAATCTTGTTGCTGTGTGCTGGGTTTAGCTCGCTGGGCTATCCAGGCATTCAAAAGTTGCTTGAAATAGCACATAACTTAAGCTACGATTTTATCTTAACCCGATAAATTATCAAACATGAGTAAGTCATTCATAAAATATAACCTTTATTACATTCAAACATAGCTTCCTTTAACTAAAGCAAATCTAAGAAATGTTTCCTAAATTCATAAGTCCCGTTGATCCATTCGACCCTAACGTTCACCAAACTAGTGAAGCTTTCTAGGAAATGAGATATTCCCCTAAACTTTATCCTGCTCTTTGCTAGACTATAAGCTAATTTTCACCATAAAATATTGAAAATTCCACCTTTTTAGGATCTAAAACTTCATTTTCCCTGGGAACGGTTATATAACGGGGTTCAAAAATTGTCCTAGCTTGTCCAAACTTTTCACACCAATTTAAAATGTGGAAACACTACTACTACTCAGCCATTTTTGCCGAAAAATTCTGAAAATTGCAATTTTTTTCCATATAACGACTTTTCAAAAGATGGTGTTATATGAGGAGTCGTCATAAAACTGAACCGAGCTGAACCTTTTTTAATAGCGTTCGTCCTTGGGTAAGAACACGTTACTATACCGAAATTCATCCAAATATTTCAAGAATTGTAACCTATAGCTTGAACAACAATTTATATTACAGGACCTTAGATGGACAGATGGACAGACAGGCTTAGATCAATTCAGATTATGATGCATCATAAGCCCTTGCACGTGTTGCATACGTCGGCACTAACTTAGTATTCCCCTGCACCATAAGTGGTGTAGGCATCTTTGTCTAAGCTTACATTGCAGGACATTAGATGGATAGATGGACAGACAGGCTTAGATGAATTCAGATGCATCATAAGTCCTTGTACGTGTTGCATACGTCCGCACTAACTTAGTATTCCCCTGCACCGTAAGTGGTATAGACATCTATGTCTACGGGACTAATACAAATAGTGAGATATATGTATATGTACGAAAAAGGATAAGATCATACTATATAAAAGAAATCTAACCATAATGAAGAGACGTATATAAAGAAAGCAAACTAAACGCGAAGTGTGCGACCAAAACGATCCTAGGACTTTGGTCCTCACAGTCGTTATATGAATAACGGCTTTAAACGAAGTGGTGTAAGGTATTTAACAGTTGGCCACGTCCCACTATAGCGAGTTCACTTGTTTTATTTCTAATAATATTTTTCTTATACTATTTTTTTTTTATTGGGTTTTTATTTTGCGGTAAGAAATTCAAACCCAAAAATATGTAAACTATTTTGTTGGGTTAATTAAATTTTCGTTAAATGCCGTATAATGTTAGAAAATTGAAAATATTTTTCATGAAAATAATTTAAATAAGTGCGCAATAATTTATATGTGGAAGAAGAATAATAACAACTACAACGTAAAGAATCTATATTTTGATATTAAATTTTAATTTATTCAAGTGTTAGAGTGCAAGTGTTACACACTCGCGCGCACACACACATGCACATACATAGAGCGTGACAGAGAGAAAGATGGAGAGAGAGTGAGAGAGAGAGAGAGAGAGACATATGCATACAATGTTGGCATTTAATTTACAACTTGTTAAAGTTGCATGTGTGCTCACGTTTGTTATACACACATGTACATACATGCAATTATATAAACGCTCTACTATTGTATAATGCACTTGTGACATCGTATGTTTTTTTTTTTTTTGCTGCCAATGTTAACAACAGCTAAAAACCAAAGATATGCAGTGCAAAAAGAAGAAAAAAAAAGAGAGAAAAAGAAGAAACAAAAAAAGAACCGAGAAAAAGCCATAAAAACCCCGAGTAAAACATGCCAACAGTTAATTGTTTTAACACCTTTTCCTCTGCTTCTTCTACGGTATTTTGCTCATCTACTTCTTTCTTTTTTTTTTGGTTTTTTTTTTCGTTTTTTCTTCTACTTGTAAAAAGCAGAGGTTTCTATTTTTTATTTTTTTTTTTATTTTTTTTTTTTTGTACCTTTTTAACGCTAACACAACACTACACATTTTTCAAGCTGTAAATTGAAAATCAGAACTGTAAACTGGAAATCAGAAAACATAACCAAATATTTCGTTTTTACATACGTTTCAATTAAATTATATTTTAAAATGCCATACCATACGTGTTAATGTGTTTCGAAAATGTGTAGAAAAGTGTAATAGATTTTTCACTATTCGCTTCACAGCACACATCATGTAATGGTTAGAAAGTTAAGCAATAAACAAGATTTCTGCACTCGCTAGTTAATGCTTAAAAAAATTGTACATTTTTAAATTTCGAATTGTTGTTCTTGTACTCTTCTCGGCAAGTATTATGAGAATTGTAACCAAATTTCTGTGAAATGAAAATTTCCATAAAGTATGTAAAGCAAAAATCATTCAATCGTTCATATCCATCTACTCTAAAATCACAGTTACATTCTGTATATTATTTTTATTTATTATACACGCACACAACACTTGTGGTACAAGTTATATTAAGGTTGTGCGAACGTATGTAACACGTAGATACACCCACCTTTTATTATACCGATCCATTCACAATCATAATCTGACTTGATGTTTGTCCGTCCGTCCATCTGTCCATCTGATGTCTGTCCATGTAAATTTGTGTTCAGAACAAAATTTTACAAATTTGTTTTGTGAAGTTTAGTACACTACCGTGTTTTGGAACGAAGATAGAACGCTATTAAAAATAGCCCCCCCTCCCGCATATAATTCCCTATTCTCTTCTCTCATTTGGACCGGGATCATAGATGAGCTGCTATGAGACTATGTGGACAATTTGGCAACCTCCGTGGTGGGCTGATATGAACAAACACTCACTGATCGCATGCAGAAACCCTAATTTTATCCCCCAAGTGATGCCAGGACAAACAACTAAACATTAATCCACAAAAAACAGCCCTGGTGCCCTTCTCGAAAAAGGGGAAATTCGTCCACTTGCAGGATGTAGTCCTTGACTGCTCAAATGAGGTGAAATATCTGCGTGCCTACTTTGACAGACGCTTCTCATTTAAAATAGCAAACGGAAAAGGCGACCAGAGAACTCTTTGCCTGCCAACGCCTTAACGGCAAAACATAGGACATAAACCCCTAAAATTATGTACGGGTCTTACCAATATACCGTCATAATCCTTCCCACGCTAACTTACCCAGCTTTGGCCTGGATCCCAAGGTGAAGCAAAAAACATGACTTCTCACTCACATAATTAAGAATAACATAATGCCCTATAATCCCGTTATATGGAAAAAATTGCAAATTTTCAAAATTTGTTTTCACACAAAGTGGCTAAGTAATAATATTTCGGCATTCTAAATTGGTATAAAAACTTTGGGCCGGCTCGGGCGATTTTTTGAATCCCCTTTCATGTAACGAAAACTGAAATTCATATGACAGGAAGACCTAATTTTCAATGCTTTATGGTGAAAATCAGATTATAATAGAGCTTTAATATAAAAAAGAAGGTACCGTCTTGGGCTATTTTTTAGATCCTACCCTATGCAAAGAAAATTTTTGCATTTTAGGGCAGAAAAGTCCAAGTTTTGTTATGGAGGAATATGAGGAAAATTGACCTACAATTTGATATAAAAATTAACTGTAAATTTTGAAGACGCATACCTCAATTTTTGATCATCTTGGGCACAACTATGCTTACGGAGTCTTCGTAAGCCTTTGTAAGAGTTGTAACTTTTAATATACAATCCCATAAGAGTAAGTTCACATACCAACGGGTTTCTATGGCAAAAATATCAATTGTTTTAGACAATGTAGTGTAGGGTACTTAATAGTCTGTCTAGCCCGACTTTTTTTTTTTTTTTAATTTCAACTTATCTTCAATTCAACTACAATTAAACTTCAATTTAATAAGAGAAGTAATTTAATGATTTCTTAAGATTAAGTAAAGAGGAATCAGTTAACTTAAAATCTATTTTGAAAAGAAAGACCAAAAGGCATATTTGTGACCTGACATGGCATCACTTATCAAAGCTAATTTGCTTGAAGTGTTATTGTATCATTAAGGCATCGCAAACATACCAAAGCTTTGGCATTGACAAGCAATCTCCTCTTATGAACTCTTGTTGTCATTCAAAAGACCGATTGACCAATCAATTGTTTCACTTCAAATTTCTATTATTTTCACTACAATCAATACAAGAATTTTAAGTTTAGTCCAGCTAATTATATACTGGCCTTTGTACCTTTGTACCTTTACCTTGCGATTTTATTAAATGTCAACTCAATCTATATTTGATTGCATTGCACTCGCATCTAAAGCTTTAAGTATTTGCTTTAGTTATTTCCCGTCAATCATCGAAAAATCAAAATAATATGTTACTTATTTATTTATATTTATAACATTAAATTAAAATGTGTGTAAAATTGTGGTTTCAGTGATTATTGAATAGGAAGCTGTCACAACCAACTGCAAATAAAAACAAACATCATTCATTTACATCTGTCTGCCTGACCATTAATGCCTGAAACAATTCCCATTTTTCAAATGACGCAATTGATAATAATAATGCTGCTTACATACACACATACATAGTATGTTCCTATAGGAGAAATAATAGCAAAATTTGCTAAGGCATAGCAAGTTAAACAACAGAATTGAAATATATTTAGTCCTCGTTAAGGGGACTGTTTCATTTACATGTAAAAACCATAATTGTATCAGAAGTGTGCGGTTACCGAGGTTAAGGTTTTATGATAAATATTTTTATGAACTTGGTGAAGACTTGTAATGTCCCCTATATGCGCATGCACGATAATGGTCAGGAAGGATTTTAGAGAGAGAGGGAGGGAAGAAAAAAAATAGTATTCATATATGTGTGATTTAAACGTGGGAACATCAGGCACCTGTGCGAAAGGCTCGCACTGTCACTAGAGAGTCACGAGTCACAGTAGTGTGTCATGCAATATACGAGCAATTCCAGGAAGTGTTGGACGAGAATGCCGAGAAAGCCTTATTTTCCCGTTAAAGGACTGAATTGGTGGACTAATGTCTTCTGTCTGCAATGGATCTCCCTCCACATGAGCACTACACAGGTAGTATATCGGGCAAAATATACGCAATTGCGGGACGGGTGAGATGAGAATGCCGAGAAGGCCTTATGATACTGTTAAGGGACTTAACTGGTGGACAAATGTCTTCTGTCTGTGTAGAACACTTGCAATGGATGTCCCTCCATGAGCACTACATAGGTAGTGTATCGGGCAAAACACACGCAATTGCGGGATGGTTGAGATGAGAATGCCGAGAAAGCCTTATAACCCTGTTAAAGGACTCAATTGGTAAACAAGTGTCTTCTGCCTGTGTAGAACACTCCATGGATGTCACATCACATGAGCGCTATACAGTCCACATTACGCCTATGCTCGAAGGTATCGCAAGTTTTGGACAGGCTTTCATCGATCATGAACACCAAGGCTTTTCGCTATATGCAGTCGAGCGTCTCCAAGCACAATTTGGAGGTTCCCGCCCATACTTGAATTTTCTGCCATAATTTCGGCCAGATATATAGAAAGGTTTGTGGTGAAAGCACTACTCATTCTTCTCACTCAAACTACTACAAACACAAAATGATGTGTTGTAGTATTCTGACAGCATGAGAGTATTTTTCCGCTTTGCAAAGGCTTAACCAACTTGTTCTAAAGTCCTTTGCCGTATTATCCGATCGTTTGACCGAGCGTCAAACTTTGCAAGCAGAAATTCGCTATAAGATTCTTCGTAGGCAAACTAATTGTATGACTTTTGTAGACGTAGGGCAACGTTCTTGCAAAAGATTAAACGTGAACAAGCTGTTCGATAGCTGCAGATAACTTATCGTTCGCTTAGAAATGTTTGCGCATTTCTGGAGATGTTCTGCAATGATAAGGGAAGCGACGTAGAGAGTTTCTCCGAAGTGTCGTATTCATGCAGGACAGGTCACCGCTTGGGTTGTGGTAAACCCAACACTTTTAAAACAACTTGGTGTTGTGATCCTCGCAAAAACGAACCAAACTCTGGAAATGTGTCTCCAGCAGATTGTTTACGAAAACCACACATATTTGTAATCACGCAACACAATACGGTTTTTATATCCCGCACCACTTGTGGTGGATGTATGCCACACCCAGAAAAAATTCCCATAGACCCAACTTTTTTTTACACCGGTTGATTCAGGACCTCTTTTTGAATGCTTTTAAGCTTGTGTGTCCGTTTGTCCATCTCACTATTTCGATGAAATTTGCTATACTGAAATGTTGTGGCCCAAGGATGCATTCTTCTGAAAATGGTTTGGATCGGATCACTTTTCCAACCATTTCTCTCATATAATAACTTATTTTAAAAATTTGTTATATGAGTAACGTATGAAGTGAAGTGGTGTTGGATATTTAATTGCAGGCCGTGGCTTACTATATTGCTTTTCCTTGTTTTTAAGAGTATAGTGTAGTTTCGGTTTTGCGATTATTCCTTTTTTATATATATTTTTATTATTAATAGAAGGATAGAGAGTTATACTAAGGGAACACCTAGTGTTGTTTTTCATGATTAGGGATCGGTCACAATGCCAAAATATACCTCACTTTTGTGGCAGTTACGGACTGACAGACAGACATTTCTTAATCGACTTCTTCTAATCGACATCTCATTCTAATCAAGTGTATTTCTACTTAACAAAGAATTCCCAAGGAAAAATCCGGAAGGGTTACAAGTAAAAGTGTATTTTCGTTCATGGATAAGATAGGTAGTAAGGTTAACATTATGCTATGCTTCAACCTTACCTTTGAACATTCTCATTATTAGTGGGTAAAATCTACCTGAATCTACCTGACCTGAAGAAAAGTCAAAGGTTGTTCTCTATATATCTTATCAGGTGTGCCCTATACTGGACTTTATAGCTAAAAATCAAGTTTGGATACTTACTTACTAACACATATAACCGCACTTAACTGATTTTCGGGCTCGATACATAAAGAAAATTTTCAGGTTCGGGGAAAAGTTGCAAAATTTAACTTGTTATTCTAACCCCCTGAAGTTCTAAAATTTTCAAGAACTGATTGATTTTCAGTTCAGTCTATGTAAAGAATGTTAAGAAAAAATTTGAAACCAGTTTTACTGCTGCACTGGAACTTTTCAAGTCGTCATTCCGCTTTAAATAAATAGACAGACAGATAGACAGACAGGCACGCCTAAGTTGACTTCGTTATTCGCATAGACAAAGAAATTTTACATCTTATGGGCCCCCAATGCATTTGACAAATATTACACTCGTCCTTATAATAAAACCTTTGATAACTAATTCAGAAAGTTAATGGAACTTCATTCATAAAAGTTGTTTATTTGCTTTTCTTTTCGAATGATATGAAAAAATTTTCAAAAATCATGATAATAAAAAAATTGAAAAAGTTTTTCCTCTTTGTTATGAAACTTTTTCAATTTATTTTTAATTAATTAACATAAACCTCGTTGAAAACTTAATCATATTAAATATTAATATAATTTTATTGAATTAATTTTTTTATCGACATTAATTATTGATGCAAATTAATATCATTAGAAATTTAATATCATTCTTGTTAGATTGGTTGTTAATGCACATTATTATTGCAATTATTGTGTTCAAGTATATATTATAAGCTATTATATTAACCGTTGCATTACATCAAATGCCAAGCCTTCAAAACTTTCCGACTAGTTAATGCGTGTATATTCATGAGAAAAACCAAAAATCACTGTTATGTAAAGTAGTTTTGTTTTATGTATGTGTATATATATGTTTGTATACGGATACGAGGTTACTTATATATATGTGTAAACATATATATATATATATATATATTTGTGGTAGTTACACCTCGACCAAAATGCGGACCGACAGACGGAAATTAGTTAATGGTCTTTAAATCTTACTCTAATCAACTTTGCAAAGAATTCGTAAGAAATAACATATATGCACATTATATACATTTTATACAGATATACATTTTATATACATACATTGTATGACAACATATACATACACCCGTAACCCAGGTCGCAGTCACTGCCACCATCTTTCTTTCCCCGCTTATTTCTTTGCATACCATATATATATACTGTATGATGGTATGTAAATGTGGTCATCAAGAACTAAGTGGAGAAAGAAAGATGCTGTGGGTGACAGCGGCCTGGGTTACGGTTAGAGCATTATGCTTTCAATGATATATACCAGTATATACCATATACATATATATATATATATTGTATGATGGTATGCAAATGTGGTCATTCAAGAAACAAGTGGAGAAAGAAATGTGCTGGGAGTGACAGCGGCCTTGGATCGATAAATGTTATGCTTTCAAGGATGTTGCATTCACTATAGCTTTGCCTGCATGCCTGTCGTAGTTGAAGTTCGACTGATTGGGAATTGTGCCCACACATGTAGCGCTTAATAGACGCGTGTCTTAGCTATCAGGCTATGCGGCATACAAATCAAACCTAAAAATTATATTTTCTTCATTCTAAACATAACTCATCGAATTGATTCAATCATGTTCCATCCATTGTATCAACCGAATATCTTCTGAGGTTAAAATTATGATTAGAAAATTTTTTCTTAGAATATGGATTAATATAATCCTGTCAATTCTGTCATAGGCCAATAATTTCGATTATAAGATTGTTATTACTCCCAACAGATAATAGCGGTTAAGCAAGCATTTAAGAATCGCGACAATCAAACCGACATATCCGGATCGATGCTATAGATCAAACATTAGTTGTGATTAGTGCGGTTGTAGCTATAATGAGTGTTCAGTCGGTAAAGACATAACCGGTCGGTCATTTACCTCTCAAGCTGTGGGCACTCTACATCATTCTCGTCACTTCTCTCTCATCATTGCCGTCTTCCACGGAAAAGGCAAGTAGTCACTAAAAATACTTCTCAATATGAAGCCTTCCCACAATAAAAGCACAAAGCGCAGAAGAAGAAAATATGGTTGACGGTTTTTCAACATTGATTCAACTTCCAGTCCTAAAGAAGTAAGACTTTACTTTTTTCAGACCATGCGTCAATAATAGCCTTCTTTTGTTAGCCTTTCTTTTTGGATTAAAAAACCTGAAAATCTCCTTTTTATCCAGAATTTCTTTTTCCCCAGATCCTAATCAAACTCATCTTCGTCCCTTCGCTCTTTTCTTCTATCTTTATTTCTCCATTCGTCTCCTTCGTTCCCTACCTTTATATCTATCTCTCTCTTGCATAATGCATTATAACGAGTTGTGCTTTCTTACTCATACGATCTTTATTTTGAAAAGTTTAAGGTTCTTATGGTCGCCGTTTCCTTAAGCAGAATTTTCCCTACACTCGGTTCCCGTGCTGATTAGAATGGTATGCTACTTAGTCAACAAAATTTAATCCCTCCACTTAGGCTTGTATCCTGGGTAAGATGACTTGACTTCAACTTGACTTTGACTCGACTTTGACTTGACTTTGACTTGGGTTTGACTCAACTTTGACTTGACTTTGACTTGACTTTGACTTGATTTCATTTACCTTAATTTGATTATTACTCGTTGTAAGTGAGTTGATTGATTATTTCATTACTTCTCTTCTTCATTACTTATCTGTTTGCAATCGGCTGCTCGGTCATCGAATTCACTCAGGCCAGTTAATCCATTATTTACCCTGACTGGATTCCAATCTGTCACTCACATCTTGGTCATCAAATTCATTCGCCCGATTGATTATTTGATTACTTATCCCGGCTTTAGTTTTGTATACGGGCCATGATTCACCTTCAGGTTATACGAAGTATCCTCATATTGCGTCACGTGTCTTCACAAAACGACAGCTTTATAATTACTATAATTTTAATATATATATATATATATATATATATTATTTATGTGTGTGTGTGTGTGTACACGTAATCTCAGAACGTTCAAGCAATAATTAATGCCTTCTTAAATTATCATTGAAAATTGTTGTACTAATTAGACTTTTATTCGTGGAAAATGAAATGACTGCACTTCACGACGACTTGCATGTTCACGTAGCTATCGATTGTCGGGTAGAGAGTGCGTGCAATACGCAAAGCCACGAAAACCTTAATTTAATACTTGATTCAATTTAAAGATAAAGAGCGTTTCAAGTGAATTTTTAGTAGATTTATACACGCAATCGATGGCGTATCGACTTTTTTACACACTCACTTATAAATTATAAATTTAAGGTTAACTCAAAGTGATAAATAATTAATGATAGTATTTGTGTCGAAAAAAAAAACAAAGCAACGAACATGCACCTCTTGAACACTTTTCGAAGAATTTTGAGTAGAAGAAGAAAATTCTATTTTGAATATGAATCACTTTTTTTAATACTCTTGCTGCAAGCACAACCATCTTCAACGACTTACGCTAATCATCATCTATTTTTATTGTCCTTTAACGTCTCTTCATTTTTATGACTACTGTTAGTCTGTAACTAGAAAAGTCGTTACATTCTCATTTCTCATACCTCAAACTTTTATACATTACACCACTACTAGTGCAGCGGTGTATTAAGTTTCTCCGGATATAAGCAACAACTAGGATGACTTGAGATAGCCCGACTTTTGAGTAATTGATTCAAAATCACTTTTTGATTTGATTGAGAGCGTATCTGTCCATTTGTCCGTTGTGTTTTCTTGTGTTCACCTTGCACTCTATATTCCACCATTTTTCAGATATTATTATAAAATTTAATTGATATCGTAACTATCTCTCTGTCCGTCTGTCTCTCGTGTTTCCTTATGTTCACCCTACATTATACACGCGAGAACATTTGAGATATTATTATGAAATTGGGTACACTGTTGTGTTCTAACGGGTCAAGGGCGAACACTATGGAAAATGACTTGGAACGGACCACATGTAACGCCTTCTTTTAAAATGCCGTTGAATATGTAACAGTAGGGCGGTTTAGGTGTAGTAGTAGCTCATGGCCCAATACTGTGTTCTTACTCGTTTGATGCTCTTGTTAGTTTATAAAAGCAAAAGTGTTCGACGATTTATGAGAATCATCTCCTGCTTACATTAACATATCGAAGCATACATGAATTAAGAAAATTACGTTAAAGAATACATGGATATACGATATTTTACCTAGTTTTTAGGCTATTAGGCCACACTTTATACCTAAAGCTACATAAAAAAAAAAATTTTCAAAAATTGTAAGTGAAACGCTTTAGCTAACTTTTGAAACACAACAGAGGGAATAATTGTTGGTTCTTTCGTATAAACGAGTCAACGGCCGGCTTCAGCTTGTTTTGTTTAAACTAACTGGAGAACTTTATTTGTGAACCAAGAAATGTTTATCGCTTGTTTGATCATTTTGAACGGCCCAATGGACCAAATGTCGATACATCGAATATAGTCAAGAATACATTATAATGAAAAAAATATTTAAGATCAAGTTTCTCGTGGCCCTCATGACACCAGCAAGAAAAGGGAAGAAGATAAAAGGGGGCAAAAAGCACTGAAAGCCTCTGGGCAGACTTCATCTGTCCGATATATACTAAAAACTTGGCAACCGACCAGAAAAAGGAAATATAATCGGTCTGTATTATGCTCTGAGGGATAATATTTTCACTTGACGCACCGAAGTCTATACTTTAGTTCCTCTTTAGTACCTCTTTAGTTTACACATTGTAAATGGCCACAAGAGGATGAAACCAAAACCGAGTTCGTGCAATAGCAATGCGGAAAAACATTGAATTTCGATTAAGCAAATTCCCACCAAGCGACCCTGACAGAGAGAGGAGAACTTTGTACAAGCGACCCATGTACTTGAACTAGTCATTTAACATCAAATCGGGGAAAGCGGACAAGGATCAGACGAAATTGCACTGAACTCGTCTCTCTGTACATCGCATTCGTCAAGCGAGATGTAAACGCGCCCCACCCTGCCATTGTGTCAAAGATAGAAAAGGCCAGAATAACAGTAAAGTCTGTGCCCATAAGCCATTTTTGCATTCCCTCGAAGTCCCTGAAACCAGAGTGGATACACTCCCAATTACAATTCAGTAGATCGATGCGAAGATTTCACTGAATTTTGAATATGATGATGAGCGGGTAATATTTGGAAACAAATTTACTCTCCTACGTAGAATATCGAAGGAAAGTTCTCATGAGAGTAAAGGGCGAAATCATTGCAATAGCGTAGAAAATATAATTTTTTTGACAATTTTCTTGCAGATGAAAGGAAAGCTAATGGAAGAAGAATATTCGATTCCCTTTCTGTCTCTCCCCCTGTTTTTGTTTGCCTAGGTACCCTTTCCCTTGCTCCTTTCCTCCTACACTCACCCGTTCTTCGTTTCCTTTCTAGGGGTCTGTTTATTCCTGACTTTCTCTGCCCCCTTTTTCCAATTCCAGCCCTATTCTGACACTTTGTTTTTAGCCATCACCAAACGATGAACGATGCGTTCAATTTGTCAAAATTTTCGTAACACCTAGAAGGTAGCATCGGAGCCCTCACAAAGTATATATATTCTTGATCAGCATCAAATTTTAAATCGATTAAAGCATATCTGTCTAACCGTCTGTCCGTCTATCCGTCTCTCCGTTTACGTATTGCCTTTTGTAAACATTGCCCTGGTCCTGCCCACGCAGGTCGATATTAAAAATGGGAGTAATCGGTCGAAGGACACGCCTACAGCACCACGTGAACTGAGAGCACCCCTGGCTTTCAACGGGAATAAAAAATCCGTTTTTTTTCCTTACTCATAACATAAGCCAGATGAATGTACAAAATTTTGGATTTGCTTATTCTGTGATCGATGCTGTAGGAGGGATATTGACCACGCCTGCCCGATGTTATGTATCAAAATTTAATTTTTTTTTTCAAAACCTTTATAAAACGCAAAAGCGAGCTTCAAAACCCCTATCAAATATATATATTCAAATTTAGAATACATCTAAATGTGTCCGTCTGTTCGTCTGTTTGACGGCGAAACTTTATAGTGTTTGCGGTGAACATTCTCTCATTGTAAAGATATCGCCTAGAAATTTGCAAAAGAATATGGAAGTGTCCTAAGCTTTTCAGAGGAGAGGCCTACAACGCCCACATGTCTATGCGACGAAAACTTTTATTTTGAAAATAGGAAAAATTAGCCGCGTCAACTTCATAATGTAGAGCGAGAGAGAGAGAGAGAGAGAAAATGTAGCTCTTTTACGTTTTTTGTCAGTTATAGGACAGCGTTGATGGGTACAAAAAGTTCGGTCACTACCGAATACAATTTTCTTACTTGTCCTTGCTCTGTTTTCTTCTCATTGATTGCAAATTATGCCCAACTATAGTCAAAAAACTATTAATTTATTTTAAGTTTTTCTATTATCCTGAAGTTAAATAATCTGAACGATTTATTTGTAATTCATATACTCGGACACATATGCGTTGCATTATATTCTACTTATAAGAAAAATATCATTCATTTTGGCATTTATTTACTATTAACTATTACAACTGCCCGGCAATCTATAAAAGAGAGCAAAAAAGAAAAAAGAAAAAAGAAGAAAAAACAACGATAACGACAACAGCAATAACAACAACAGCAATAACAACAACAGCAATAACAACAACAACACACTAGAAATAAGAGTAAAAGCATTAAACCAACAACCAGCAAACAAACAAAAATGTAAAATGTCAAACATTTTTCATTATTAATGCTTCATAAAATTAACAACATTTTTCAAACACAGACATATGCCCACATACCGATATTGCCATCAACGAGTGTAGTAAAGCGACACATAACTTACATGTAAGTATATAATTTAATGTAAAATGTGTCAGTATGCTGTTTGGCTTGCAGTATATACATCACTTTTCAACACAAAAACACACACACACACACACCCATATATACACGTATGTATGTGTATGCAAACGGTATGTAAGTTTTTGTTTAAATAACACCACTGTATGTTTGTTGCCTGCAGATCATATGTGAACAAAACGTATATATTCAAGCATTGTATTGCATGCATGCATACATGGAGAGAATTTGTGTTGAATGCTTTACGCATATTTTTCTTCTTCTTCTTCTTCTTCCATTTTTTTTGCTTTTTTTATTAATATACACATTTGAAAATGCATATTCATATATATATTTATTTATATATATATATATATATATATATATATATATATTTATGTATATAGGTAATATATTTATATATGTCTATATATGTAAATAATGTTTATAAAGCAAATTTACTTACTGCAGAAAATTTAATTAAAATAAGAAAATTATTATTGTTGCTGCTACATCATGTCATCACGTTACAGACTTATGGACACAATGTATTTATGAGTAAATGCGTGTGCATGTGAAATTTAAACAAATATGGATAAACAGAATATTACATAGCTAATGTATTTTATGGATTTTTTTTTTTTTTTTTTATAAAACAAAACAAAAAAAAAAAATTGCCTCAAGATGTCTAACATTCTCATCAAGCTATCAAACGATTTATCTGCCTCTTAATTATTCAAATTGTTGTTACTTGTTAACCCTCAATACTTGAGACTTTTTCCATTACATAAGCATTGTAAAATTGTTGCTCTTTATTTTTTGAAATGAAGCGACTCATCAAAGATAAATCCTTAACTTATCAAGAATACGTAAATAGAAGACAACAAGTTATGAAGTTATGCAAAAGATGAAATAAAAAATGCAAAATTTGTGGAAATACATTTCCATATTCACTATAAAGAGTTAATGAGAGTTAAGTTGTAATGGCAGTCCAATAGCGAAACTCATTGCAAGCGGAAAGTATAATCCGTCATGGAAGAAAATTGTATGAAAGTTAAGTCATACGCTTGCGCCATTGAATTAATATATTGTTGTCTTGTGTTAATTTCAACACAGGAAGAGTCCTCCAAAGTCTTTAAACAAAACTCTGTTTTGCGATTTGGTCGTCTCCGTTGCAAATAAGAGAGCAGATCGATTACATATTTTAGCTGCTCCGTGGATAGATACTCTGGCAGGTTTAGCAGAAACCCTTGTAGGGACAGAGCGGCACTATCCTAACTAAGCATGAAACATTCGGAAATGGTAGCAATCATTTCTCTCGGATCAAGTAAGACAAAGTAAAATGGTAGGGTTCTTCTCCTACCCTTGCAAGACAGACGGGCAGAGGAGCGAATGGACTAGGTGAGATCACACTTTTGAAGTGCTGTCCTGTTAATATATACTTGATTATGGAAGAGAGGAAAAATGGTAGGGTTCTTCTTCTATCCTTGCAAGACAAGCAGAGGGACGAATGGACTAGGCAAGACCACACTTTTAAGAGAAGAGAAAAAAATGGTAGCGTTCTTCTCCTGCCCTTGCAAGACAAACAGACAGATGGGCAGGGGGACGGATGGACTAGGTGACACACACTTTTAAGAGAAGAGAAAAAAATGGTAGGGTTCTTCTCCTACCCTTGCAAGGCAAGCAGACAGATGGACAGAGAAACGGATCGACTAGGTGAGATCACACTTTTAAAATACTCTCCTGTTAATATATACTTGATTATGGAAGAGAAGAAAAATGATAGGGTTCTTCTCCTATCGCTTGGTGAGGAAACACAAAGCTTGCACTGCAAGCAGACAGATGGATGTGGGGATGGACGGACGAGGTAAGATCACACATTTATAATACTGTCTTATTAAAATATACTTGATTATGGACGATCGTCTAAGAGTGGCAATAAAGGCCTTCTTTATTAACAGACAAATTTAAGTTAGTGGATTAGGCTCTGATCTTCTCCTCATAGAAGATGAAAGTTGGCCTTTACCGGCCGATCTATATGCATATTCCAGCATTCCGAGACGAATTTGAAAATCGTCTACCAGGCTTTATAATCGGGCGATTTTGAAGATATATATCTATATTCTTAAGGGATTACACCCCGCTGTCATATTATTTTTTTCGTTTTCTTGAAGAATGAATTAAAAAGATTTCTGTAAGGTGGTGTTGAATTTTAAAAGACCCCAAAAAGTCGTTATTTGTAACAAAGATTTGGCCCTGCATCCGAGATATTTTAAATGCGCTCGCTAACATAGTAAGAAGAAACCAACTGCAACGTAATAGTGGGTCGTGGCCCATGGACTATTACCACTATTACCACTTTGCTTATACGGCTATTCATACAATAATTTTTTAAAAAAGAGGGTGTCATAGGAGAGGTGGTCGAAAAATGGTCCGATCTGGATAATTTTCAAT
The DNA here is from genome assembly GCA_001077435.1 of Glossina morsitans morsitans. Lineage (NCBI taxonomy): Eukaryota > Metazoa > Arthropoda > Insecta > Diptera > Glossinidae > Glossina > Glossina morsitans. The sequence continues at coordinate 43,568 of CCAG010018311.1, read as the reverse complement.
AGCGTTCTTCCCGTGTTCAAAACACGTCACTATACCAAATCTGATCAAAATATCTTAAGAATTACGATCATTAACCTGAATCCAAATTTAGACGGACAGACATCAGTGGGACAGGCGGACACACCGGCTTAGATCAATTCAGATTATGAGTCTGAATCGTTCGATATAATAAAAAGTGGGTCTCCCGTCAGCCTAACTTAATAGTGTGGTGTAGGTTATAATTAACCTATAGGCTTTTCTGTAAACCTTGTTCTTAGATTGTGATGAAAACCATGAAAGAAAAAGGGAATATATGCTTGAAGCGATAAACAAAAACCCTATAATTCGAAAATAGTTTAGTTTTTAATATTTTTAATATCTAGATGAGCTTTGTTTCTTTTCCTTTGTACTCCCTCGCAAAGGTAAAATCTCGACGTAAACTTTTTTCCAATTATGAATAACTGTTTAAAAGTTTCGAGAGAGAATTTTTCCTTAATTTAAAAAGATTTCAAAAATTTTTTTTTTTAATTTAAAATTTCGACATCAAGTACGAAATTTAGATTAAGAGTTGACCTACAATTATCAAAAAGTCCGATATAGCGAAGAAGCCCTATACGAACGTGCTTTTTAGGCTGAGAGTAACTTTCGAAATGAATTAAATTCAAGTCATCGAAAGTGAACCTATCTTTCAATCAAATGTTGCATATCTTGGGCCATAATAAGAAAGTAAAAGTTATTGTATCTTATGATATTTAAAGTCCGTCCAGGTATTTAGGCAGTTGACTTCATAATTGACTGGCCCGGTCTTTAATGAAGGTAAGTTAGATACTTAAGCAAATACTTAAATAATCATCCTAACGTGCTTTATTGTTGTTGTTGTTGTTGTTTTTATCATTATTATTAATTTTTTTTTTCTTTCTTATTTTTATTCCCCTTTTCCTTTAGTTCGAGTGTTCTATTTAAACTTTTCGCAGAAAATATGAAAATTAATTAAAAGTTTTTGCACAATACCTCCTCTTGAACCCCTATTATAATTACCATCTAGTTGTAGTAGTAGATAAAATTTCATCAAGACTTTTGTTATACGCGTAAAAGAAAAAAACAAAAAAAAAAACACAACAACAACAACACTAAACTAAACTATAGATAGCGAATAAGAAACTAAGCGATGAGTAGAATAGAAGTGGGCGCCGTAGAGTAGTTGTAGTCGAGAAAGATTATCAGTTGATTGTTTTGTTAGCAATAAACAACAGAGAAATTAGTGAACTAAAATTTTGCAATTAGTCTTCAAGAATCTGTTATATAGGCAATTTTGGCTTTTGCGTTAAGCAAATGCCTTCAATTATTTTACATATCCAGTAATGATTAAAAATAAAAATGCTTTTTTTTCTCTCTCTCTCTCTCTTTTACTTTCTAAGTACTTGCAGTAGCGTATTGTAGTCTTCATGTTCATGTGCAGGAAATAACGTGAGTGATGCACAAATAAATCCTTATCGTCCGATTCGTATTGATATCGATTACATGCAATCTTCAATAGCTCGAGCCAGCGGCATTTGCGATTGCAAAAGTCCGATCGAATCTCAACTTTCCCAATCATTGATTTTGAATCATTTATACAAACTTCATAAAATTTCGAATGATTCGCAAGCACTCCTTAGTGCCACTTGTCGGACATCGTACATCACTAAGCAGCAGCTTTTTCAAATTATCCTTTACATCGAAAGTGATGAAGTAACAAGAGGTTCATAACAGACGAAATATAGGGTTTCCCATTGCAAATTGTGAGCCGAAGGGGACCATAGGTAGGATAGGGTACGGAATGGCCCAGTGTTTATGACCTGCCCGTTCAGTAAGTAGGCTTCATCAGCCCGTGTATTCTGATAAGGGTAAAGCACGTGTACTTCTTGTAGTTGTAATCGTCCGTCGAGTGTTCACGGGACAAAAATTTAAAATACCCGCATATCCCCCAAACTAACTAACTCAGCAAAGGCACGTGCGTCCATCTCTACAAGTTCCGATTCTCTTCAATGGACACTTAAACGTAACCCTAAAAATAATAAAATGAGTAGTTCGATTCAGAATGACAGTGAGGATTTCCAGACATAGTCGTTACACAGAAGTGGGTAATACGATGTTTTATACCCACTGGAGGAGAACGGAAATTTCGCTATGCAACGACTTTTTCGATATATTCATTATATTAGGAGTGAGAATAGATATAATCAAACCCAAAATTATTTGCATTAGGATCTTCCAGCCTAATCACAGTTTCATCACAAAGACTATTTTTTATAGTAATATTGATATGGAAAGGGCTTTAAAAAATGGTTCCATTCAAAAGTTTCGCGATAAAAACGGTGATAGATAGATAGGAGGACAATAGGCAATATAAAGAAACCAGTGTAGTCCTTTCAATAATAACCACGACTTGTGCGTCGATCCATCCGTCTCTTTTCTGTTCATCCGATCCATGGAAGATTTCGTTAGTAACTTGGATCCATTGATTACGGTATCATTCGTCCAATGTTTTAGACAATTCAACTGGCATTAATATGGCCTGAGGAGAAGTAAATGTATGTCTGAGAAGAACCAGTAAGACGTCTGAGGTGAATCCTAATCCGTTACCACTTGTATAAAAAACATTGCATTTCCCTCTTGAAAGTTAGAATTTGTCCTTGCAGAAACCTTCGTGGTAGCTATGCTGTACACCGGAATTCTTACACCGGAGATATCAGATAAAGGTAGCCTTCGCTTACATTAGAAATATTCATTTGGATTGCCTTAGATCTGGTAATCAGTGGCTTACTACACCTGAATGATGCAAATTCGATTCCAAAGATGCAGCACGTTTCGGCCTTTTCAGCAGTTACTCGCAGCAGTAATCTGAAAAGTCGCTAGACATTCCCTATTCTTAAATTTCAAAATATGACCGTTACTTACTCTTCTTACCTCTCCAGTGCCAACCAAATAGTATAAATGACCTATGCTGACACAATTTGGGAAAGTCAGAGCATACTCTTCCATCGGAATCGCCGCATAGGCTTCCGTGAATGAAATAAACGTCCGCCGTATTTATCGTTTTGTCTTAACAATAGGAAGGAGGCTAAGTTGCCTATTCTTTTAGAAACTTACGCAACGGCTGCCCCAGCAATCCAAGTACTAGATATAATACTTTTCTACCCGCGTGCCAGCAGAATGCTAAGATGTTAGACCTAGTCCTGCAAACTGGCCATATACGGTTTTTCGATCTCGCTCAAAGTCTAAGTGTTGCTACTTTCAATTTTTAAGACATAGTGACATCGTACCTTCCTACCGTCCTTATTTCGATAAAACGTATACACGTCCTTAACCAGTGTAAGATTCTGTATTGCTGTTCACTAATTAGTCCTTATCAGGGCACGCATGTTCGTCTGCACAAAGTGCACATACTCTTAGCAGCACATGGCTGATTTTCTCACGCTCCGTCCGTCGCTCCATTACTGCTGTACTGCTGTTCACTCACTAATCCTTACCAAGGCACGCATGTTCCTCTGCAGAAAGTATATATACTGTTAGCAGCACATGGGTGATTTTCTCACGCTCCGTCCGTCGGTCCGTCACAGCTAATTATGCAAATGAGGAACTCAAACTTCATTAAGCGATCGTCAAGCTTAAATGGTCGTCGTAAGTCACATTTTTGAAAGACCACGATGCGTTACAATGAATGAAAAACTCTGTGACCTGTGATGTGCAAGATGTAAAGCCGTCTTAATCTATACTTTCGTCTTTCAATATATAAAATAATGTTTAAATCTTTAGGAGAATGTAATAAAGTGAAATGAGTGTAAAAGTAAATACGAACAAAATTACAAATAATTGAAATTCTGTTTACAAATAATAATAAATTAATTAAAATTAATAATTAAATATATTTTGCACCCATTTACTCATTAACAATAAACAAAGAAAGTAATAATAGAGTTAATCTAGGTTAAGTTCACAATAGGCAGGCACGTAGGTAGGCAGGTTCTAAGGCGACAATGACTTTTTTCTTACTCTGTTGTTGCTCTGCATTTTTTCTTCTAAAATATTTGATATTTGAGTCGAGTGTGCATGGGCGATGGGCGATGGGCGATGGGCGATGGGCGATGTGCGTGCACATTTATTAAAGTTGATTTTATTTTACTGATATTAAACTACAATTAAAACTTAAGCCTTGCAGCTTATGTTCTTCCTGGTAAGATGAACGTTTTGAGACTAAGTTCCCAAGTGAACACTGACCAAAAATTACTTTCAAGCCTTTGTTAGCACACACCCACGGCTGCTTGCTTATAAACAGACTTTCAAACATAAGCTTTTCAACATTTGACTTTAGACAACATTCAATATAATAACCAAACCAACTTGGATGCACGCAAACACACAGAAACTTATATATATATATATATATATAAAAGTACACAATTTTAAGCCTTGCCCTATGTATGGGTAAAGTTCCTTTTAATAAAACTTTAAGTTTTGTTTAGAGAATTTCTTCTAAAAGGTCATATTCTTAAGCCCCATAATGCTGCTCTGTCGAATGCTATATATGTATATATATAGATAGATGAATAGATAGATATACATCCACAAGCAGCATGCACGTTCATATATCTTTAAAGTATAAACTTTATATGAACTGTTTATGTGCGTTTGCTTTCCCTTATTTTTCGTAAGCAATATTTAATTTATTATCATCACAATCTCTGCAGAAAATGCATCTTTGCTTTACAAAATCTTTGGAAAACATATTCGCCTCAATTCCTGCCAAACAGAAGCAAAGTTTTAACTTAAGAAAAGAGTTACTACAACATACAATATATATGTATATAAATATATATAAAGGCAAAGCAAAGCAAGAGAGAAGTTTTCCTTAAATATATATATATATATATATATATATATATATATATAAATACATACACTTATATACGAACATAATAAAATGTATTAATACAAATATGCACACTAGAGCATGTGCGTGCATGTCTTTGTTAATAATTCGGACATAAATGCTTCTGTTGTTATTATAGAGCTGGTCTCTCTTAGCATCAAGTCCCCCTTGACATGTGGTATGTTCCTCTTCGTGTACTTTACATAATACATACGTACATAATATACAAGTGTAGTTGCCTGGTCAAATTGCTACCACAGCATATAAGATTTATTACTGCAACAACTTGCAGTCATACAAAATTTTCCTAATATAATAATTCAAATAGCTGCGACATAAACATACAAACCGACAAACTTGCTTTTATAATTATAACAATTTAAGTCTTCTCTACTCTCTTAACAAAATTTTTAATGCACCCATCAGCGTAAAAAATATTACAATCAGCCTTTTATTAGTTTGTTTTTTTTTTTCGTTTTTAAAAAAGAAACTCTTTTTCATCCAAAATTTAAATTTAACTGCACACCCGAGATACAATTAACAAAAAAAAATATTTCCTTAAGACCAGAACACAATTTATTCCCTTGCGGTATTTGATACTCAAAAGTAAGCAATTCGTGTAAATGACATAATTCAATTGCTTTGGTTGGATTTTTGTTGATGTACATCATTAAGTGGGTGTTATGGGGCTGACACAATGATGCCTTATTTCTTTTTTCAGGTGATAAACGCAGTGGTAGGTCGCTTTACCATATTATTTTATACGAAAATATAAACGAAAACATAAGGGTTTAGAATTAAAAACTGAAAATATCAATATGTATGAGAACAAGTAACAAAATTACATGCGGTCGTGATCGAATCTTTTATACGCATCACCGTTCTTCAAAAAGAGACGAAAAAAGTAAATGAACCAAACTTTCATGTTCTATAATATGGAGTGGACGCGATTGATTTTTTCTATTCTCAAAAAAAAAGGTTTTTTCGCATAGGCGTGTGGGCGTTGTAGGCTTGTCTTTGGAAAAATTTAACTCACATCCAAGTTCCTTTGCAAACTTTATTTCAACTTTCATTCACTTTCTTTAACGGCAGAATGCTTATCGCACATACTGCATAGTTGCGCAGATAGACAGATGGACAGACATGTTTATGGCCAAGAATTTATATACTTTCTGGAGTTTTGGAAGCTGGTTTCTGCGCCTTATAAAGGTAAAGATACTGCATAGTTGCGCTGATAGACAGATGGACAGACATGTTTATGGCCAAGAATTAATATACTTTATGGAGTTTTGGAAGCTGGTTTCTGCGCCTTATAAAGGTATTGAAAAAAAAATTAAATTTTGATACACTATAAAAAGATTGACCAGGCGTGGTCAATCTTTTCCCAGGCGTGGTCAATATTTTCCATTTTTGCGCAGGGAGTAGAGCAGCGTCTACAGAATATGCGTTCATTTTTTGTAGATTTATATGATGTAAATTGGGAGTAATGACCAAAAGATCAATTTTTTGTTCCTGTTGAAAGCCAGTGGTGTTCTCAGTTTAGATGCGACTATGGGCTTGTCCTTCGATCGACTTAGCCCATTTTCAATACTAAGCGGCATGCATACGAGAATGATTACAACGGATAATATACAAACGGGCAACCAGACAGACAGACAACTAGACAGGCGGACAGACGCATGTAAACTGGTTAAACTGATTCAAAATTAGATACCGGTCAAGAATATATACACCTTGTGGAGCCTGTGATGCTTCCTTCTGAGCGTTGCAAAAGCTTTGGCAAATTGAATATTCCCCTCATCTTCCGGTGATGGATATACAAATAAATTGTTTGTTTTTCATGTCTTATAAAATAATATTGAATGTAAGCCAAAATTTCCAATTGAATAAAATAAAGAAACTTAAATTCACAATACAAAATAAACATAAATTATTTATTTATTTATTGTTTATATATTTTCTAAATAAATTTACAAATTCATCGTATGTTCGCCTGTATTTAAAGATCTACCGCAGTCGAGATTTGAACCCTCCCGACCATTGGGTTTTTAGTGGCAATCCTTTGCCTACGCGATTGATCAAGCGGAAAAACTATGAAAATTACATCAATAACTTGTAAAGTCTTCTACATCAACTCCCCTATCTTTTATTTGCCTTTATACACACAAGACCATTGTGGGAATTCGAGAAATTCCCACAAAGTCTCTTAAAAAGTCGGCAAAGCTCAAGTTCAAGTTTACGCTACAAATGTAATTCGCCCAAATTCGCTGTCTGTGGCATGTTCTCATTTTCTAACCCTTACAATTTTTGGTTGTTTTTTTAAAGTCCTTGTCTCTAGTACATGTTTCCTCATATATTTGAAATTTTCAACTTGTAGTAGCCTCTTAATCCCTTATATATGTGATTTCTGATTTTTAGTAATTTTCAAATTCTTTATTTCCACTAGCTTTTTAACTTTTTGCACGTACGACCTCAGACTTGCTTCAATTTCTTCGCTTGTAACTTCTTCGATTCCAAGAAGGAAACTTTAGAGATCCCCTAAAGTATACATATATTCTTAATCAGCATTAAATTCTAAACCAATTTAAGCATGACCGTTCGGTCGTCTGTCCGTCTACCTGTCTGTCTGTCCGTCTACCTGCCTGTCTGTTCGTCTACCTATGCGTCTGTCCGTCTATCTATGCGTCTGTCTGCCCGTCCGCCTATCTGTCCGTCTGCCTGTCCGTCTATCTGCCTGTCCGTCTGTCTGCCTGTCCGTCTGTCTATCTGTCTTTATATGGTAAACATTTTCTTGCTCACGTAAGTGAATCTATAGACTTCAAATTTGTCAAAGACATTGAAAGCTATTGCCTTCACAATATTATAGAGTATGAAAATTTAATTTTTTTTTTTATTTTAATCTTTTCTTAGGAGAACGCGTGGGGGGTATAAAAGTTTTGTTGACGGCCGAATATAATTTTCTTTTTTATTAGTTTTCATTTCCGTATTACATTTCACTAATAATCATAAGCAAATATTTGGTTGATTTTGTTTATTATTCAAACGAAACAATTAATTAAATGCCTAACAATGGAAAATATTTTGCAAAATTCCGACAACTTGGGAGCGGGAAATTAATTAAAAGCAAATTTTGTTTTTTTCTCCGACCCATCCCGATGCATTACCGTAATAGCGATAACATATTTATTTTTACACCCATCACCGAAGGATGAAACGTATCTTCATTCTGTCCAAACGTTTGCAATGCCTAGAAAGAGGCTTTAGAGATCCCACAAAGTGTGTATATTCTTAGTCAGCATCAAATTCTAAAGTGATTAAAGCATGTCCGTTTGTCCATCTATCGGCCTGTCCGTCTATCCGTCTGTGTGTCTTTCCGCCTGTGGTAAACATTCATCAGTATCAAGTTCTGAATCAATTTAAGCATGTATGTCTGTCCATTTGTCCGTTTGCCTGTAAATGATAAACATTCTGCGGGGCAAAAAAAAATGCAGCTATCAACTTCCAATTTGGCGGAAACATTAGAACTCCTTGCATGCAGGTTGCCATTGAAAATGGGCGAAATCCGTTGAAGGACACGTCTGTCGTACCACGTCAACTGAGAACATCGCTGCTTTTCAAAAGGAATAAAAAATTGCTTTTTTGCTCATTTTTTACAAACTACAAAAATGGGAAAAATTGGCGACGCCTACCCAATATTATAGTATATGAAAAATTTTGTTTTTTGAATATCTTTATAACGTCCAGAAGCAAGCTTCAAAAACCTAATAAATTATATACATTTTTTCCCAATTTTAAAATCGGTAGGCCTATATGTCTATCCGTCCGTCCGTCTGCCCATCTATGTGGTATCAAACATGCACAGATCGCCTACAAATTTCCAAAAGACTGCAAACAGATCAAAGAACACGCCTACCAGGCCCATAGGCCTATACAACCAAAACAGTGAACACCTTTGCTCTTCGTGTTATCTGCCCATTGATCATCAACTACGAGAAATGCACGATATAAATTTCCACAAAATTGTACTACAAAAATAGAAAACATGAACCATGCCCATTCATTGCTGTAGAATATGCTTTTCTTTTTTTTTCAATCTTTCATAAGATAACAGTGGTGGGTATAAAAGATTCAGTCGCAACCGAATAAAAGTTTTATTATTTGTTGTCTTTTTTTGTTGTTTGTTTTCTATTTTTGAAATAACTACAAAGTAAAGGCGATAACAAAATGTGCCAATGTGTATACATTGTAATTAATTTAATGAAATAGTTTAGGATTTATTTTCCTTTCTATATATACGCGAGACTTTCCTAATGACATCATACCTTTTAGCTCGAGTTCATCGTTCCCAACGTTACATGTTTGCAAAAGCTGTTAACAAATTTTTACTCTTCGAAGAAAAAAATTGCATTTTTTTTTTTTTTTAGCTAACACACACACACAAACAATGACACCGTCTAAGATGAGAGTTGAAAGGCGAAAATAGTTTTCTTATTATTATTGTTTACACTTTTCGGAAAGAGACGAGTCGTTAGTAATAATACCGTTAACAACAATAACAAATTTAGCAAATGGAGCGAAGCAAATATTTATACAAAGACCGGAAAACAGGAAATTAGAAAAATTTTATATCCAGAAAATAAACTTAAAATATATCATAAAAGGAAGAAAAAATAAAAAGAGAAAAAAATAAAAATATTATGAACTCGAATATCCCGTTGCAGCGGGCACAACAACATTTGCACGAAATTGATTCGCTTCAATAATTACGATATACGAGAAAATATAAAAAGTAAGTGGAAATATAAGTCCATCAGGTTAATATTGATAAGAACATGAATTTAAAAGGAATTGAATTATCAAAAAAAAAAAAGAAAAGAAAAAAAAAACACACACACGTGTCCCGGTGATATTATTCTAAATAATTTTTCTTTAATGTTTAGTTTAGAGCAAGTGTTGCCTGACAATGACCAGCCAGCAACACCTTGCACAGTCATAAACTGTGAAAAACTTTTGCAATGTTTTTACTCAACAAACTTTGTTTGTGTTTGTTTTGTTTTCTCTTGTTCTCCATTTTGTTCCTATTCTCTATTCTATCTTTTCATATATATATCTATATGTATATATAAAAAGTTTTGTCTGACATATTCAAGCATTGTGTGATATGGCAAACACATGCATATATCTAGACCGACCGTATGATGGCTTCCATTTATGCTTATGATTGAATGATTATCGTAGTTGTGCACTTTGGACATGGGTATATGAACGATGAGAGCTTGCTGTTTTTATATCCCTTTACCGTTCAGCTCAATCAAGTCTATCAAAGTCGCAGTAAAGTGAACTTAAGTTTAATGCAGTCGTGATAGTGAACAGGCAACAGCTGTTTTGGACATGTTTTTATAAGAAATTTTCTGTAAATGACTAAAACTCTCAGTTGTTGGTCTCCTTCCTATACGCTATACATTTAAAAGTACGCACATAGTCACGAATAAGAAGAAAAAAACATAGAAAAAAAAAAAAAAACAAAAATCTATGTACATAGTTGCTCAAGAATTTTAATATATTAATATCAGATATTTTTCAATCGACTTTTTTTTTTATTGCCTGCTTTGTCAAAACTTTCTACGAGCATTTTTTTTTTCGTTTGTTTTCTTTTTTTTTTTGTTTCTTTGTTTCATTTCACTTCACCGTAGTTTAATACGCTTTTAATAAACCATCATTTACAACAGCATGTGGTCGTCATATTGTTCGTATTCCAACTTTTTTTTCTATTCTCATCTTTCGACCGTTCGTTCGCACTTGCTTTTGTTTCGTTTGCCAAGAAGACCGCGTCTTAACTATAGAAAAATTTGCAGTAGAATTAAAAAAAAAAAAAAGAAACAAAAAGAAAACCTTTTAAAGCGAATCTATTTTACCCAACACTTAGTAGGGTGCATATATAAAATGTAAAATATTTTTTTTCTTTTATGATTTGGAAATAGTTTTTACCAAATAAATAAACGGACTACGATAAGCAGTAAAGCATACATAGGTCAGACTTGATTGTATGGCGCTTCATAACCAAAATCGGCAAAAGTAGCCGCGGAGTTAAGAACCGTGGCTAACAACTTAGTATTCACGGGCTCAAATCTCCGTAGCGGTAGAGCTTACTTTCAGTGTTCAGTCGGTAAAGCTATAACGCTTACTAATTGAACACACAGACCCACTAGGCTGCGGCCACTTCCCTATATCTTTCCCTTTCTTCTTTACACAGGCAGGCGCAAGCACATATACACACACACAATGGACCGAAAGGTCGCACAGAGAGGTAAATTATTATCTCACTCAATTAGTCATAGCTGCTTCCGGAGGTATCTGTACCGGTTTGGGCATGATAGCTCGCCATGCCCAAATGCCCGGTATGCGGGGAAAGAAAGGAAGATGCAGAGAACGCCATATTTCACCGCGAAAAGTTTACGAACGGCAGACCCTGAGTAGAACCCAGTTAAATATTGAAGGTAATAACTGATAGCAAGGAGAGAACTACTCTCAGAACTAGGGCGCTTAGAAAGATAACGAGTGAGAGAGTGAGAGGAAGTGAAAGATAAGAGTGAGAGGCAGTGACAGACAATAGTGGAATTCCACTGAGGTCGCACTATAGAAAGCGAACTAACTGCAATCGGCCTCGGCGAAGTAGCACCAAGCAGTGGTCCCGCTGAGGAGAGTGGTAGACCAAGCGCTTGTAGCCGGGAGGGGGAGAGGGGAGGATAATTTTGCCACGTGAGGCGGCAGGAATGGCGATTTGTGGATGGTGGTAGCACAGCCCACTACAGTCATTCGAAGATTTTTAACTCCAGCTCGCAAAGCGAAAAAGACACACACAGGGATTGATCGTCCGTACTTCGGTAACAATATCTTTCTCATCAGAATTAAAGAGATTATTTATACTACAGTCAATATTGATATGAGATCTACATTTAAGAATCAGAAAAAGCTTATAATAGAAATGCTGAGTATAATCATAAAGTTAGTATCAAGATTAACTAAATATAATAAAAGTCAACAAAAAAAATTCGACGATTGCACGATTTTGCAAATGGACTCGACAACTTCCACTTAACGACATTGCCACTTTAGAACTTGACTCACCGGGTTTCACTTACCGACCGACTCTTGTTTTTCTGCAACGTTACTTCGTTAGTTTAAATCTTCGATCGTTTAACTCTTCGTTCGTTTTACTCTTTGTTCGTTGTACACTTCGTTCGTTTTACTCTATGTTCGTTTAACTCTTCACTCGTTTAACTCATTGTTCGCTGTACACTTTGTTCGTTTTACTCTATGTTCGTTTAACTCTTCGCTCGTTTAACTCTTCGTTCGTTTTACACTTCGCTCGTATTACTCTTCGTTCGTTTTACTCTTCGTTCGGTCAAGTTTTCAATCGTTTAACTCTTCGCTCGTTTAACTGGTCGTTCGTTTAACTATTCGTTCGGTTTACTCTTCGCTATCAGCTCTCCATTGTTTACTGCTCTTCTAGGTATCTGCACTTTGTATGTACCTACGTGCGCATATATTTCATGTCCTCCTCGCTAAGCATTTTTGATGTTTCAAAGCGCTCATCAATCTCAGCATACCTTTCGCGTAAATTACAAACGTAAAGTGCAAACGCAAAAAAAAAAAAGAAAAAAAAAGGATTGGCAAACCGGCACAAACTTTAAAGTCCGGAAATTGTCTGTTGCACAGTAAACGATATCTTTCATAAAATTCTCATATCAATTTATGAACATTATCTAACAACTTTCGATGCCATTTCTTTACAGCAGCGCCAACATTCTATACACAGTACAGGACACACACTACAGTAACTCATAACGTCAAGCAATCGTAATGTAAGTACATTTTTTATATAAAAATTCTTTTATTCTTGTCAGAAATTAATGTATGCAAGAAAAAAAAGAAGAAGAAGAAGAAGAAAAACATAACAAAACAAAATAAAAAAACATTAATATTTCCATAGGGTAGATATTAAATACCGACCAGAGAATTTAATTATGAAAATATGTTATCAGATGTAAGAAAATTTTAAGGGTAAGAAAAAATGCTATAAACCCATTATAACGAATCTTGGACACTTAACGCACCGATATAATCATTCTCTTGGACGTTGATTTTCGATCTTACTCTACACATAAACAGAACAGAATTCATAGAAATGCCATTCGGTTTCTTTGCCGGATTAAAGACACTTGAAAAAAATTATTTATCGAGATCGGGAGCTGGAGAGAAAAGACAAACAGAGTTTAAAGCGAAATTTATATCGATGTACAGTTACTTTGATTGCATACCCTTAACGTGTTGATGTCATCAGTAAGAGAACAGACAAATCGTCTAGTCTTGGTATAATTACAAATGTCATTCCGCACCTACACAGTCGCATACTTTAAAAAAAGTATTAATCGTTTGTAGTGAGACAAAAGAGTCCTTAATGAGTACGCGAGTAAGTACCAGAAGCGAAAATCGAATAACATTAGTTTTTGTTCTCCCGGTCGGACGCATAAATGAAAGTGACAAGGGGGGTGAAGAAACTCTATCATTTATTTGCGTAGTAGAATTCTCGCAGATATCGTTTTGCGTTTGTTACATCGTTTGGAGACAATTCAAGCTGAAGTTATGCTCAAGCGCATGCATAATTACTGATTACGCAATTGGCGTCGTGGTAAATGTTTGTTTGACCTATTTAGGGCATTTCGATTATTAAATTTAATTAAAGCTCACTATGACTATTTGCATGGACCTGGTGTATAAGTATATCTCCCTGACTATATTATTATAGCCGCTCGGGCGTTATTACGGATTTTCGATGCCAAAATTTCGATCCTCAAGACCTCGATCCTCGAGGTCTTATCAATCAGCCCTTATTGATGAAACTACATTTTAACCGATTCTAAACGGCCTTTAATGACTGCAGAGCTCGTACTTAGCCCCATTTAACTTCAACATTCATCAATCAGTTGACAGAAGATATTTACAAGTAAACTACTTGTGTGGGAAGCTTACTCGCTCTTCAGTATTGTTGTAGCACCAATTCTACCGGATTATTATCCTCAAAATAAGAACAGAGTTCAGACATAACCTCAACATTCAATATTCAACACCAGTCAGTCTCTCGCAAGCCTTAGCTTACTCGCTCTTCAGTATTGCAGTGGCACCAATTCTACCGGATTATTATCCTCAAAATAAGAACAGAGTTCAGACATAACCTCAAAAGCCTCCTTATGAAATTTATGTTGATTTTACTACAACTTTTTGCATAGATCTTGTCCAGTTAAGTTCTAGATGTAATATTTTCCTAAGCTCAACTGATTTTATAAATCAGTTAACCGACCAATTTTTAAAAGAGATGTCATCGAATTAACTTCGCTGTAATAGTTTTTTAAGCTCAACTGATTTCATAAACCAGACCAGACCATGTAATGTTTAAATCGGAGATGTATCTTGTAGTACATTGCAGTAGTGGACAGCAACCATTCGTGGTCTCCCGCACGAGAATTCAAAGATAGATCTTCCATTTGATTACTAGACCCCTCGACTATATGGCCATAATCTCAGCATCAATTGGGAAATATTTCGCTATTGAAGTTCACCACATTCTCTCAGGCTATAGAAAAATATTTGGCTCTTTTCTATATAAACTGCTTTTATCAGAAAATTGAAGTGAATTTGCCCACAAACTGTTATATACTTAATGTAGCGATCGTAGAAGATACGCCCGAAGGCATGTAAACTTATCCTATATTTCATGAATGTAATTAACACGCAGACAAATTCCAGTTGTTATTCGATTATTTGAAAATCCTGCTAGTGTTTGCATTTTCTCAAAGTTCTTAGTATTATTTTATACCCCATAACTTGTTGAAAACCATAAAAATTTGTTTACAAAGATTGAATTAAAGCTTTAGTTAAAAAAAAAAAAAAAAAAAAAAAAAAAAAAAAAGAAAAACTTGCAGTTCTAATATTTGCACATATACACCCCGAACATTGATACGATTATCACACTGGCATAAAGTCATTTAGTCCCCTCAGTGAATGCTTCCTAGTGTGAGTGAATGTCGTTTTTATTGAGTTTTCAACTTACAAAGCTGTTCACGGCATTCCAAAAATTTTTATATACAAGCATATATGAAATGGATATATATATATATAAATATATATATACGTACATATATATATGTATGTGTATTCATATATATATACATATATGTGTACATACGCATGTGTATGCATATATATATATATATATATATATATAAGTGTATGTGTACGTTATCTACATATCTGCATCTGTACAATGATGATGGTGATGGTCATGCATGCCTTTTGTGTTTGTTGTTATAGAGAGCACAGTCTATATATTTTAGCTGCTGCTTGTGACATCGCTGGTGTTGAACGCACAGTCAATTGAAAAATTACTGCCGGTGTCATCTGTCATCAGTATCGAAATACTTTATTAGGGCGTTTGACTCTGTACACACACACACACACATATATATATATATATATATATATAAACGATATGGCATCAGATTCATTCATTGTTACACTTAACCACGATGCCTTTACTCAAGTGTAGGTTGATATTAACTGCATTAGTGAAATAATAAAAAAAAAAAAAAAAAAAACAATAATAATAGCAACAACAACAAGAAGAAAAAAAAGAAAGGGAACCATTTAGCCTTTAATTGCGTACGGTGCGAAAATAAAGTTTAACAAGTTGTCGTAAATTATAAAAAAAATAAAAAATAAAAAAATAATAAAGAAAATGAAAATCAAGTTTAAATCAACATAGAATCCGTAACCATTACTAACAAAACTTTGTAAGCTTTAAATATTAAATAGACATTTCGTTGAAGAAGTCCTTTAAAATTTGAAAATAATTTCATGTTTAGTTTCAACAGCCTTCACCTTTGCTTTTTGGTTGGATGGTGAGGAGAGGGATGGGATGGGGAGGTGGTTTAGATTTAGATTGTTTTAATTCTCTCATTAAAAATTGTTTACTCTTTCTTCCTTTTTCAATTTACTCTATTGCCGTTCCCTTGTCTTCTTATCACCCCTTTTGGTTAGTTGATTGGTTAGTCTTTCGGTTAAGTTTGAGTGTTGTCTTCCGTTGTCAGAGTTTTCCATTGTCAGCGTTTGGGGTTTTCATTAAGATTGCTATTGGTTTTTATGTGTGTATGTGTGTATGTGTGTTTGAAGTTCGTTAGAGGTTTTTTATATATATACATAGGGAGACAAGAGAGATATTATTGTCTTTTCATATCGTTCCTCGTCTTGATTTCATTGCTTTTTTCTGCTTTTTTTTTTGTTCTTTCCTTGAAGATCTCGTTTATGCTCGTTTTGTGTACTTTCATGTACACAAATGCAAATGAATTGTGCATGCAAAGGGAATATATAACATTACACGATTCGGAAATTGTGGTATTAAGTGATTTGAATATCAGAAATGTGCACATGTGTATGCTTGCATATGATGAAATGTTCATAGGCAAGTGGCGTTCTTTTCGTTTTTTTTTTTTTTTTCTTTTCTTATCATAGAAACACTTTGCAAGAAAAATCATGAGGGTATTGTAATACCAAGTAATGCACTTCATGCCATAAAGCGCATTCGCTTTTGAAACGAACGTAACATTTTATGCCGATTTCCCGAGGCTTGCTTATCCTTCCTTCTACCATTTGCCTGACTCTCTCTCTCTCTCTCTCTCCACACCCTCTCATTCTGTTTGCACGATGGCGGCGGCACAAATTGATATAGAAAGTTAGTTATTGTGTATGCTCCGTTTGATGGCCAAAGATCAAAATTAGCAAATGAGACTAAATCGCTCACTATAAGCGAAATATAATAATGTAAAGTGCTCGTAGTGCAAGTATCGTATAAAAGTTTATTGAAAGAATTATCTAAACGAGCCAACTAAGTGAAGATGTTTGCATTTGTGAATAAACGCTTACGTTCCGTAAGAATGGTTGTGGGTTGTTGGTATGTGTTCTAAACTCAGAACATTTAACTATGCCCTACACATCTTGTGGTGGTTAGTGTGGATGCATGTAACATGCAGAAAAGCTTCAGGTAGACCCATCTCTTATTATACCGATTGATTCATAATCATAATCTAAATTTATCTAAGCCTGTCTGCCCATCTGTCCGTTTGATGTCTGTCCGTTTGAAAATGTGTTCAAGCTACAAATATTTGGTACATTGATGCGTTTTGACCCAAGGACGAACGATACTGAAAATGGTTCGGACCCTTCCCTATATAACGCCCTATTCTGAACAGTCGCTATATAGGAAAAAATTGTAATTTCGAAAATTTATTGGTAAAAGTGACTAAGTAGTAGTATTTCGGCATTCTAAATTGGTTTGGACCAGCTGGGGCAATTTTCGAATCCCCCCCTGCTCATATAACGAAAACTGAGGTTCATACGACAAAAAGGTATAATTTTGAATGCTTCATGAGGAAAAGAGAGTAGTTTAACATAAAAAAATTAACTGTACCAAATTTGGACCATTTCGGCCTATTTTTTTACTCCTAGTGTATTAAGGATTTTCCCGAAAATTTTTGTTTTTTATCCTTATTCTTATCCTTGCCGAGACCAAACTTCTTTTACACACTGTATCTATGTATCTCCATCCATTTGTCCAGCTATTTCGGGGGCTCTCAGATAACCGTTTTCTATTTCTGAAACCAGGTCCCTAGGCCTTGTTGCCTTTATGGGCGAGCACATTAATGATCAGAAAGTATTGCAAGCAAGGAGAGGGGAAAGAATGAAAGCGAAAGCTGATAGCTTCTTCCAAGTAAGATTGAAGGAGAATGAGGATAAAGTTTTCGTTACTGTAATGCATGAGAAGTATAAAGGCAAAAATGATGCACCCAATATTTATAGATTACTTTATGCCTATGCATGGATCATATTGTGTTGGCTGTACACTAAAGAGGACTTTAATAGTAAATTTACTTAATGTTATTAAGAATTAAGTTTCGGATCTTTTGCATATCTTTTGATATGTAAGCAAAATCATTAAGGCATTTAGTGTCGTGGCTCTTAAATAATCATTGAAAAGCTTTCGATGAAAATCTATTAATGATAATAGTCATTATATTGCGGGTACTGGAATATTACGCCTAATTAAAGTACCAAAAATTTGTTTGTGCAATATATGTCAACATATATTGAATGGAAATCGGAGATAATTTTATGCAATTTACTACTACTACTACTACTACTACTACAATGTGTAGGAGATTATGTACATTAATATTTTAGAGCATAAACACTCATCTCAATATATTAAGATTTTTGTTTATAAATTCATGTGAAATTAATATTTGACATCTTATATAAGATTATATGTGAAATGGATGTTTCGATATGTAATGACGGCATGTTTAAATGTATGCATCTATTTGTGTGCGTGTGTGTGTGTGTGTGTGTGTGTGTGTGTGTGTGTGTGTGTAACATTAACCACTTCCATCAAGTGCAGTCTTGTACATTCTATTTCATTTAGAGTCAGTCCATCTTTATTAATAATGACATTATATATAACATGCACCCTATGACCCAATATTAACACATGTTTTGCAATAAATTTTAACAAACAATTCTACACATTTTTCAATATATATATATATATATATGTTATAATCTTATGAGAAAATTCATATACAAAAACATAAATTGTCCACACACAACAATATACGTTTAGCTTTTTGATTTACTTTATATACATGCATGCATGCATATATACGGTGTGAGATCATCACATGTGTGCCTTCGAAAATAATAAAATATAATATAATTCAACCAACCAGTAGCAGTAGTAGTAGTAGTAGTAGTGGTAGTAGTAGTAGAAGTAATCGTAGCACAGATGTGCGTGCCTTTAACTTAAACTCAAAATCCCAGAAATGACACAACCGCACACAGAAAGAGGCCAAAAGCTATCACACAATTTATCTATTAAATAGATTCTTAAGTCTCTAATGATCAAAATGAAGGTAAGAATTTGCTGTGTGTGCTAAACTACTATAACAATGTCTGATATCTACTGTTATGATAGCTATGTGATATAATAAATAGATGTGAAAACATAAGAAGATGAACATAAATCATTTCATTTATTTTTTCTTATATTTTTTTTTTCTATTTTTTATTTTTTTTTATTTATTTATTTTTTTTTTTGGTAAAATTTTTGTGCAAAAGAATATAAGCAAATACTAATAAATCATCAGAGCTAACTATTCAGAACAACAAAAGGCGATAGAAGGAAAAATGACATAAACACAATAGCTATAGTTATAGCACAATAAGAATGAAAATCCTTACTTACAAGAGGTAGATGAGCAAAAGCAAAAGGTATTATTTTATTATACACACAACTGCAGATATATATTTGTATTATATATATATATATATGTACATATGTACACAAGCAACCAATCTTCTTCGAGATACTTGTGCATATTAACAATTCGAATCACAAATGTAAATAACAATCAAAATAGCAGCACCAGCAGTGTCCGTCACGACAAGTATTATATTTGAATATACAGTTCAATGTGATCTGCAAAAATATATAATAATAAACAGAATTTATCTCATCGATTGGTTTAAATTAAAACCAATTGTTAGCATTTTTGCAAAACAAGAAAGGAAAAGGCAAAGAGCCAAAAAAGAGAGATGAAATTATAACTGCTTTCTATCATGTCAACTTCAAAAAAATCGTCTTTTTTTTCTCATTGCATTTTCTCGTTAAAGTCTTTATGTATTTTGTCTTTCCGTTGTAACGAGTAAATACACTCATCCGCTATCCCATATCCCAATTGCACTTTGAATTTTTGACAAAATTTAACCATGTCGGTCTTTCCGTCTATCTGCCGAAAAACTTTCCCGGCTTGAAATCTTATAATAAAATTTAAACCCACCATCTTACAATTATGTGCGAAACGATTTTTTTATATGTGGGAGGTGGTTGAAAAAGTAGTTCGATCTGATCCATTTTCAATTGCGCTCATCCTTGAGCCAAAACGGTGCGGGTGTACAATATTTCATCAAAATATATAAAAAACTGCGATGCGGAGGTTGAACGTAAGGTAATAAAACCGACGGATGGACGGTCGGACAAGCTTAGATGGAATCAGAATTACTGTCGGTACAATAAAGGGGAGATTATTTGAAGTGCTTCTTTGTGTTACATTTATTCGAACAAACTTTAGATACCGTCACACTAAAAGCTAGGTGTATTAGATGTGTTTAGTCAATGGCAAACTATCGGATTTGAAACTAGGCGTTATGCGCTCATAATTATGCCTACAATGGGGTAAAAAAAAAATATAATATCCAGTGGTAGGCGCAGTTAATAAGGGACACAACTTATATTAACAATACTCACTAGTATTAGTTATTATTCGAGGAACTATCACCAGGTACCACTATGACAGTAGTTACAGGCAATACCAAACACGACTTTTACTATGTACAATTATTGCTGTATACTAAATAGAGCTGCTACAAGCTACAAATATTACTGAGTGCAACGGATACAAGGCGCAAGTAATAATAAGTAGAAACACTACTAGGTGTATATATTACTAGTTGCGAATATTACTAGTTGATAATAACACTAGCTGCCATTACTGCTATTACTATGTGCAAATATTATTGAGTACGATTGTTACCAGGTTGCTAGACACATATAATATTAGGTAGAGCTAGGTACAGGCATTAATAGCTGCAATTGTAATACTAGCTGCAAACGCTACCAGTTGAAAATATTACTAGTTGCGAATATTACTATATACAACTATTATTAAGTACGATTGTTACTAGGTAGAAAGGTACCAGACACAAGTGATATTAAGTAGAGCTAGGTATAGGCATTAATACCTACATTTGTAAAAAGCACAACTAATATTAGGTGCAAGCGCTATCACATGAAATGATTGCTAATTAGTGCAGCTTTTGGTAAACATGACTGCAACTAGTTACAATTACTAGTTATGACTGGTCCTAATTATGATTAAGTACGACTAAGTATGAAGGCTATTAGGTAAATCTTTTACCAGGGATAACTGCTGCTAGATAGAACGATTACTAGTTATAGCGTCTACTAGGTGTCCCATTCAGCGCAGGTTATACATCTTGCCTAGCACAGTCCTAAATGAATGTGCGACTAGAATATTACAAAATGTTTACTTAACGGAAACTCTCATCTCGACTAACCCAATCCTGTTTAAATCCGATTATCGATCGAGCAAAGTATAGATTGGATATAAACTTAAGAAAGAACAATCAAGTAATTGGATGCATTTAAACTCCAGCACACTATCCTTCCTCGAGCAAATAATATTGCCGAGGACATCATTACATAGCCCAAACTCCTACCCCGAGGCTCTAACATTTCGTGATACCATTAGAGCGTAAATAAGTTTGATGGATGGAGAAAAAAATTTTACTACGCTTTTACCTAAACTCTTAATGTAAAATATGTATATAAATACATTGAACCGAGTGAACGCTCTAAGCGAAAATGGGGAGACGGAGTAGTTTGCATAATTTCAATCAGAACATATTCGAAGACATCTTAAACGCTTCTTGACTAAGTCAGCCAATCACTCTTGATATTGCCTAAATGCAAAGTTGAAACATTGGCGCACTCAAACAAATTCGAAATAAGTGCAAAAATCGAATATAACCTCAATGTTAAGCAGTTAACTCTTTTTAAGCTCCATTTACAATTGATTGACCATTCAAATGTCTTTGGGCATTTTCTATATGAAATTTAACGATATCGCGCCACAAACTTATCTACAAGACAATGAAGCTGAAGAAGAAGAAGAAGAAAAAGAAATCGAGAAAAGGAAATGCTTTACTTTAGATAAAAAGTTACGAATAGTTTGCTGTTAACTCCATTTGTAATTATATATCTGAGCACAGTTTCCTAACTAGTACACAATTAACTGTCACAAAGTCCAAACGAAACAAACTGAAAATATTAATAACATAATAGGAAAAGAAAAAAACAGAAAAAGAAGAAAACATTGAAGAAGAGAAACTTTTTGCATATTTTCTGATTTTTCTTTCTTATTACGCGTCTTCTTTCTATTCAAAAAAAAATATATATATATATATATTTGCAATTTATATTTCTATTTTAACAACTACAACAACAACAACGACAAACACCAACGAACAAGACAACTTGGAAAGTTACTGGTGATAAGAAAACATCAGCAAAATGCATAATGAATGATAATCAAAAATCAAGAAACTTATAAAGTAAGTGTGAGAAGAAGAAGAAAAAAATTATTTTATTTTTTTATGCATTTTATTTAATTTTTTTTTTAAATTCTTACTTTCATGCACTACTTACCCATTTTTATTTCATTTCCCCGGTATTTAGCGCAACTCCAAGAAGTTTTTCTCATTTTAATGCATTACGGAAAAGCATTAAAAAAAAAAAAATAGAGTGAAAAACGCTCTTATCTTAGAATCTTATACGCACACGTACCGCATTAAATATTCACTAACACGTTGAGACAACTTTATTAAGGTTGGCAACCGCGACAACCGCGTGCCTGTTCCCCAACCCCTCATAGGCACGCATGCACAAAAACATAGTATGGAGTAAGGAGACGTCAGGCAATAGTAAATTATGTTGCAACAAAATATGAGTAAACATTTGCTAGGCGAAGACAAACCTTATTACCTACCATGTCATGCATTTACCGACAATTAATGAGAATATCAGTCCGTCTATTAACGAGCACATTAAGTTTACAGAGAATTCAAACGATAATGCGAATGGCTTCGAGTGCAAATATTGATCTTAATTATATCATTATTGTTGTTGTTGTTGTTGAAATAAAGTTGTTTCAAAGCAATTGCGATTCCCATTGAAACTTGAAACGTAATTTGTAATATATATCTCATGTGTAAGAGGAAGAATTTCAATTGTAAAAGGCTTTACGCTCAGCTTCAACGAGATGCCTTACACGTGTAAAGATGCAAAATTCTACCTTAATGGCCTTCTAGCTATTGTGGGATTATATGTAATAAGTGAACCAACGCCTTTATCAGAAAATTTATTAATTGGAACTACAGTTTATTCCTTCAGGTTAGTCCGCCAGATCCTTTTGTACGCAATTCTCGCCGCTTTAACATTCACTTCAGCTTCTTATTTATTCACTGGTTTATCTTCTATTACACATCGCCACACTCACTTACAAGATCTTACATTATCTTTCCTTACAAATCCGCCTAAGAATACTGCAAGTGCGAGCACACAGAATCTACTCAGCTTAAAAGCTAAAGCCAGAAGAAGGTCAAAGCGGAAAGATCGGACATTCACAAGACCGTTTATCGAATTTGCGGCGTTGCCACCTATTTATGCGGTTTCATTCAATATCATATGTTCGATCAAACATCTCTGTCTTGTTCTTCAGAGTCTTATCCTAGCATACTTAACCTATTCTTAACCTACAGTGTGAGAGCAAAACGGAATCCGACTTTTGCCCTCACAAAAGTCACCCGTCATATGTATACAAGAAATAGATAGAGAGTGAAGTTCCAGTAAGTCGTTATGAACATACATGTTCCAAATCAGTTAATTAAATCTCAAGAACAATAGAAATGATGTTCACGTTGGCTGTGGGTAAGTTGCTCACTTATAGGCGAATAGATATGAACTCGTTGCAAAGCCGCTTGTAGATGGATAACAAACGCTCAAATGTAGTTACAAGGCACGCAAGAGCTCACGCCTCTAAACCTAATTCGACTATAAATTTCTTCAAATTCCTGGTTTCCGTCAAGGAAAACTTATAACATATTAGAACGGCTTTAACAAAAATTAAGAGTTTGTCCGTCGCCAAATAAGGGACGTCAATAAACGAGTCCAATAATAGAATTTTTATAAGGCAGATGTAATGGAGAAATAAATGCATAAACTAACCTGTTCAGCCAGGATCTATTCTTAAAAAAGATAATTATACAGAAATCATTAACAACGTACTGATAACGAAACCAAACAAAAAATTTTTAATTGCAGATATTAATTACATCCCCTGTTACAACGCTATACTCACTTTGTACGGCGGTACTTTGTATACAACACTTAAAAGGGCTCAAGGTAGATTCACTTTCTACTAAACCGATTGATCTAGGAATACTTTGTGAATCGATCTAAGCTTGTTTGGCTGTCTCGCTATCTGTCTATCCGTCTGTGCGCTTGTGTTCAATGTATAGATCGCAGTTTTTGAGATATGTTGATGAAATTTGGTACACTCACGTATTTTGGCCCATGACCGAAAGCTATTGAAAATGGTTCGCACCGGAACACTTTCTCGAGTACTTCCCATATACTTTCTTATTTGGAAAAGTCTATTAAGTGAAGTAATGTAGAGTATTTAATGTTGGGCGTGGCATTTTGTAAGGTTACATCAAGTATTTAATTTATTTAGCATTAATGATATAAAGAGCGCAAATAATGCATCACTTTGCGGGTGTGTCCTAGGCTTTCTATGTTGAACTAACCTTGAAAACTTGCCGTTTCTTTGTATTTCTTTGCTTTGATGACATTATCCTTTTTTATATTTGTTCGTATTACATGAGTGCTAAGATTCTCTAGGGCATATTATAGTATTCGAATTGTTTTCAATTACCACTTCAGCTATGTTGAGCTGATTTATCACTTCTTGAAACCATATAGCACGTGCGATTTCTAAGTAAAAATATAGGTTTCTAAACTTTATGATTTTACTACAAAACTTCAATTGGACCATTTGCCGATAGGCACTCTAACAACCCACTTAATACGCTTAGTCATCTTAGTATAAAATATTAATCCTTACGGTCCCCTCAGTCCAATGGTAGCAAACGTAATGGATTGATACAGACGAGCCCACGATTACCTAAAGGACTTTTATGTGGGCCTTTGTGGTGTGCTTTGTGGAGTGAAAGTATCAATTTTGAGCACTCAATGGCGAAGGCTACAGACTTATTGTGGCACGAAAAGTTCAATCGGCGTTTGATATTCAAAATTGCCTATGTAAGCTTGCCAGAAAGGTCATGCGTTACAATTCTTATAGGACTTTTTACTGTTGGTATATATTAGAACATTGCCTTAGTTCAATAAGCCACGAACTTTCAATACCGTATGCATTTACACTACTCGTGTTGTTGGCTAAGAAAGAGCAGATCTTTGTGGGAAAGTGGCAAAAATTGATGCTTCAGAGGCGATCCTTTGAATGAAATCATTTTTAAATAGAAATGTACATAAGCAGTGCATGGTCTGTCTGTCCTTTGAGAATCAAACAAGACCTAGTAGTCATTGAGAGTCAAAAGCGAATAAATCTTAGTTCTTGTAGAATAATTTTACAGCTCGTATAAAAATATGATAAGAAAATATATTTAATATAAAATATATGTTGCTCTGTATAATGTTAGATCTTCGCTCCATTATCCGATCAAGTATTATAAAAAAAAAAAAAAAAAAAATTTACTTACGATGTTGTTATTCAAATATTCAAGCCAAGGTGAAAGATAACGTCTTTCTTGTTAGCTATATTTTTATTATAATAAATAAGCGTTAGTGCCGCATGCTTTAAATAAAATCCGTTTATTTTTACGCAGCCAATCAATGATTTTTATACGTTGTCAGTTCTCAATACGAAATACATCTTGTTTCCATTTTTTATTTTATATGTATTTTTTTTTTGTTTTTTGTTTTTTGTTTTTTTGTTTTCATTTTTTCAAACTCTCTCAACCACCACTTTTACATAGAGCATGTTATAACATTAAAGCTCTTGGCAGAAATATAAACATGACCTAAAATCTTTTAGCTGCACACATAGAGAAGAATAAATGAGACAAGAAAAAGTAACGGTATGTTTACCTGTAGTCGTGAGGAAAATCGCTCTAAAGCTTGAAAGCATGAAGAGATGGAAAAAGAAAAAACAAAAACAAAAACAAAAACAAAATAAAACATTAAAATTTTATAGTTGCACTTAACTTCGATCAGCAATATCTAAAGCTAAAGTAAGAACAAATCTGTTCATGATTTTTATTCATAGCGATGCATGTGCGTGCGTGTATGTGTGTGTGTGCGTGTGTGTATGTCTTCTTAACAACACTATAATGTTTCGTTTTATGATGTATGTGTGAATCTGTAAATGTTTATGTTTATTATGCTTCATATAACGTGTACCTATACATGTACGTACGTATATACGCAGCTTTAGGGGATATCAAGGATTCGCCGTAAACCATTTATAATCTTTCCGGTATATATATATATATTTTTTTTTTTTTGCGTCGATTTTTTAGTGCTTAAAAAACGTAACCTCCATAAAAAATGCAGTGCAAATCCCACTGAGTGCGCATAAATCATGCTATAACTACGTGCCATGCAACCAAAATGTAATCCTCGGTGTATGCATTTAAAGTAAAAAAAAAAAAAAAAAAAGAAAAAGAAAAAATACAGGAAAAAAATAATCGCAAAAAAACTCAGAAAAACGCTCGAGCGTTCAGATGTTAGTGTGCGTGTGTTTTATACGTTGTTATTTGTACATTTAAATGTGTTCAACGGTGCATGAGAAAGGGCATGTCTTGTACTTCGTGTGCCAGTGTACGTTTATGTATGCGTGTGCATATATGTATATATACCTAACAATATGTACTAATGCGAATGAATGTTTGTATGGGTATGTGTGTATGACTCCAACTTCCGTCTATAACCCGCTCTTCGTTTCCTTCGATTCCATTGGGACTAACACATACACACAACCGCACACACACACACACACACACACATTTCCACGCATACACTATGTCTCAATCTTCAACTTTAGTTTACTTATGCCAGGTTTTATTTTAATATTTTATTTGTGTGTACGATGGGGTATGTAACGAGTATATACCATAAACACACCAACATACACATATATATGTATATATATATATATATATATGTGTGTTTGTTTATGTGTAGGAATGTCCCTATGTTTATATAATATTCCAGCGCATCTTTTCTGCTTCTATTGCATTCATCTCTCGCACAAACTATTCCATTTTCATTGCTTTTATATTGTTTTGTGGTTTCTTGCACAAATTGTTTACAAGTGCCTCCTAATGCTTACAAGTCTTAAAGTATTTACTTCTGCTGTGCTAGGCTTCTCTTTTTCAGGCTTAGATCCCTTGTGCAGCAAAAAACAATAATATTGCAACGAGCATCAATTCGCCCGACGCACACATCACACACACACAGACACACGCACACACGTAAACATAAATCTAACTAAAACCACGATATTAGGTGGTTGTCTAGGTTTTATTAAATTTTCTTTATAGAATTCATTTATGTTTTCAAAAAAAAAGAAAAAAAAAAACAGCTTAAATTATGCCATTAACGAGCAACGGATGCTTTGTTGTTCTTTATAGAATGAAAAATAAAAATTTTAAACAATTAAATTAATTAAATGAAATAAAGAGGAGAAAAATGAATGCATCACATACGTTACATATATTCATATATATACATATATATATGTGTATAGCTGTATATGCATAATACATCACTCAATAAGTTCGTGGTAGGACTTTTTTCTTATTTTTGTGAAAGAACTAAAATATGTAAATTTCATATTTAGCTTAACTGCAACGCCTATACCGTGCAAAGTGACAGTCGAACTTCCCTACTACGTAAAAATATTATAGATTGATTATTGACGAATCCGACACCTGTACGTCATCCTACGATAATATTGAGTGATGTGTTTTTCTATATTTTATTTGCAAAGTTTTGTTTGTTTTCATTTACGAACACACACACACCCGTACGTACATATATATATATATATATATATATATATATATATATATATATATATATATATATATATATACTTATATATATATACCGTACACATATCATCTAATTTCATGTGAGGTTTATATGAATTGTACACACACATGTATATATAATAGGTCTACCAGTTTCCAATTCCTTCCCCTCTTAGAATAAAAGAAAATCCTTTATTCCAAATATGGTTCGAAAAGGTTTGTTAACCCGAATCAAGCCTTTACGATGTTATTAAAAAAGGATTTCGCTCTAACATGCTCTTGACAGTATTAATGTCGATCAAAAATTGTCGCCTTGTGGTCGATCGTGGCTGAGCAGGATGGTGAAAGTTACCTATGTAAAATGTTTCGAACCATTTTCTGCACGTTCTACCAGAAGCCGCACAAACATTTTCAATAGATTTCTATACACTTCTATAGCATTTCTTCTTTTATTATAATTCCTGCAAAATACTGTGGCATAGATGAGCTCTATCAGTAGCCATGGCTACACAATCCTTTTTCATTTAATACAAAACATGAGTCATCTTTGTTTTAGTGCATTTTCTAGGTCAGTGTGTGTACAATCAGTGATACAAAGAGAGATCCCATTAAATACGCCCATAGGGTTTGAAAGCAATCCTTGTTCTTCTTCTTCTGCTGCTACTTTTTTTATAGCCTAGACCGTTTAAGGTACGATAATATATTAAGTTTGTCTGCAACATCCAAAAGGAAGAGAGGTGGGTCACCTCTTATTCTACCTATCTTGTCTGTCCGTCTGTCCGTCTGTATGTCTTGTCGTCTTGTGTTCAATTTTTGAGATATTGGCTGTTTTTGCCCACGTTATTGTAATGGTTCGGATAGCACAACTTTTCCGACACCTCTCCATATAAAGTCTTAGTCTGTAATTAATTGGTGTGGGATATTTAATGGTAGGCCACGTGTCACTATAATGTTTTCACTTGTTTTTACACGCTTTTTTTACAAATGGTTCGAAACTATTTTTTTAAGGTTTACTCAATGCTTGACATTGCAGCAATATCGTACGATGAAGTGTCTTCCGCAAGTTTTTGAAGAATTTCATTAATTTTAACAGCTGTTGGAAGATCAAAGCTCATCTAAAGCTTAAATATTGGAATTTTCAGAGCGAAAATGAGCCAAACATCAGCCTGTTGCTGATTTCCGTAAGACAGATCCAATGTAAACGTCACGAGTTTTCCCTCTATTCCTCCACCAAATGTTATCGACTGAATTGAAGTAATATCGGAGACCACAGTGAGGTTTTTTTGAATTTTGTTTCGTTGTGAAAATGCAGTGACTTTTACACTTAACACGTGTCAATTTTTTTTTTTTTTTTTATAATCTATGTGCTGTCACTTGTCACTTGTTATAATACAGAACTACAGGCCGAAAGTCACCGTTGTTAGATGGCTCTGAAGTTAAGTTACGGAAAACGCTACGAATTTTTTACATAATTCAATTAACAGAATGTAAAGTGAACTTCTTTGTTGTTCAGGGAACAAAATCCTGCTGACACAGTCACATTAATTTTTACCGAACAGAATCCAGAAGGTATGAACAATATATATATTAGCTATTATCCGTCATTTCAAAGCTTTTAGAATTCCAGCAATAGACAAATAGACAAATTGAACTAAATGAATAGTAAAATATTACTATAATAAATGAAGTGAAATGAAAAAAAGGAATTATTCTATTATCGGGCAATATGTTGAAAATTTTTTATATTTATTTATTTTATTATTATTATTTTTTTTTTTTTTTTTTTGAAAAAAATGTTCAATTGAATTAAATTAAATCGTTTGACATGTTCAACAATATCTGCTTAAAATGTGCATAAACGAATGCATGCTTTAGAGATATAAATTTTTCCATTTTAATACTGATCATAGGCAAGAAGAGAATGCAAGAAAGAAAGAAAGAATCGTTAAAAATATATGTATATATATATGCATGCATGCATGCATGCATGCACGCCTGTGCTTGTTATCCCATAGCATCATCCTCTTAACACCTAAACTACTGTGTTTGATGTGTAAAAAAAAAGTGAATGCCTACAACATACGTGTGTACTTTTAATATTAAGGGAATGAATAAACAAACATACATTCGAACATGTGTAATTGGAACGCATACCTATGCAAAAGTGAAATTGATTTTCTTATCGCATTTCCAACTTTTATTCATCCATACATATGTATATATAAATGTATTTCTTTTTTCTGTATTTTTTTTATTATTTTTTTATTTTTTTATTTTTTTTTTTTTTGAATTTAGAAGAACGTACAGTAATAGCACTATCAGCAACAGTAACACATATGATACTTTGGTCAATAATTCCCGGGACTAGAAAAGACTAAACAGGTTTTTTTTTTGCCAGAAAGTCTCCTTACACTACTTTCTCAAATTTTTTAATCCTCCTTACAGAACCACCTTTCAAATCTTTCGGTTTACATTTCACTTTCCGCAATTACCTTATCATTTAATCCTAATCGTTTTACTTGTGGCATCTATCGAGCTTCACGAAGAGATAATGATCGCGGGAGACCATACTTGGAGGATACGATGGATGATATTTTGCCATTGTAGCCATCGAACTGTGACATATTGCATTATCCTGATCAAAGAGTATTCATTGCTTCGCACACTGGGTCCACAACTTTGACAACTTGCGCCGTCATTTCAAGTAAAGGTGCTAGAACGTACTATATAGATTTCGCTGAGTAGCGCTTTCACTTTTCCAAAGCCTGCTCCAAAGTACGAGAGCCATGCTGTTCTACAATTACGTTTCACACTGTCTTGCCCAGTGTTCAACAGCCTCTTTCATCTTAGCGGAGTATGGACTTGCTTCAGAAAAATGGTGGAGGGCACAAGTGCCATCTATTGTCCTTGTGTTGGGCTCAAACCGCCCCAGACAACACTCTCAGTCCGTAACACGTCCATGTCTCTGCTTTACCGTAAGTAAACGCGATATGCCTTTGGAAAACAGGTTTATCATATAAAACATTGACTACGCTACCTTTCGTTATCCTCAGGATGTCAGTTATCCCTTGCAACTTTATCTTTCCATTATCGTGAGTAATTTTCAAGAATTTGTAAATGTTTTCTGGTGCAAGCATTTTTAGTGTTCCTGGCACAAGCTGTCATTTAATCTAATGCATACTTGATGTGAAATTTTCCCCATCGTCCAGAGTTGTGTTCAGTCAGTTCAGGAGTTTCGCATTTTTCGATTGAAATGATGGCAATAAATTTTTACCGCTATCCTTTGAAGTTTCATACTTTCCAAAAATAATATCGGAGTTATTTTTTTTTTTGCTTTTCTTAGAGAGAGAAAAAAACATCATTGTACCATTCCCGGAATTTATTGATCGACATGTTATAACATATTCATGTTTTGTGTGTTTTTATGTCAAAGCTATTTAAATATCACTAAAATCCATACATATGCATATAACAAACACATATATTTGTACATTTGATAACATTTCTTTCTATCTCGGGCTCTAACACTCTTTCTACATCTTTACCATTATAGAAAAAAACAAATAACGGAGAAATAAAACCTGCACACAACTAGGTATACATTTTGAAATAAACATATTCGAGTGTTATAAATTTCTCTAACAATTATTGAAAGGTGTATTAAGTGAATTATTATTGATGTAACCTTCACAGATCAGATTTAAAAGAAATTCTAATTAATTTGATTTACTTGGCTATGCTTTATGATCGGCAAAAAACAATCACTTATGTGTTATAATATAGTATAAAATAGTTCACTCTATTAAGATAAAAATAATTTATGAAAATTTTTTAAGTAAAGGATTTGATCAAAAACGGGACAAGAATTTTTGATTTTATATTCACTTTACCGGAGTTCTTTTCAAAATTCATTCTTAAGTTCCCCAAGCTCCAGTTTTTCCAAAATTTTTTTCCTGCCCATTAACTAAAGACATATACAATCATTTTGATTTTTCTATTTCTGTATATAATCGATTTGATGTCGATAAGGATTTCAGAAAAAAACGTGGGAGTCAGATTGACAGTTAAAGAAGGCCATATGAACCGTTATAAAAACTAGCGCTCCACAAAGATACTTTAACTGAACAAAATGTTACGAGAATGTGAGATTTTTCCAGCAATTTACTAAAAAGTAATCCGCTTTTGGTGCAAAATGTTCTTCAGAAGGCAGTCCAAGAAATACAGCTAAAAAATCTTCTTCTTTTTTAATCATATTTAACTTGGCATGTTATTATTTGCTGATAGGTGGGTTTCTTCTATCAAGATCTTTTTCAATTTGGCATTAAAAAAAGCTCGCCAGATTGCTATATATGGCGGAAGCAATGGTCGCATTCTTAACTTAATAACATTTTGTCTCATTAAAAACCTTTGGAAAATCTGGCATCTTTCGGGGTAAAGGTGATGATCACTCGCGTTGGGATCAAAATTCTATTTTATTTTCACCAATAATGGTAGCAAGCGTAGAATGATACCTTACCCTCAATGATTTTTCGGTGTTTTTGAAAACTC
This sequence comes from Glossina morsitans morsitans, assembly GCA_001077435.1. Classification (NCBI taxonomy): domain Eukaryota; kingdom Metazoa; phylum Arthropoda; class Insecta; order Diptera; family Glossinidae; genus Glossina; species Glossina morsitans. The sequence continues at coordinate 11,269 of CCAG010018311.1, read as the reverse complement.
TGTTCATAATAACATTGTAATGCCTTCACTATAGATCTGTCTTAATATTTTGAAAGTTTTATTGCAGATGGTTTTAATTTGAATAAAAATATTGCAACAAAATCAAAAGATCTTTGATAACATAATCGTCGAATACGATAAAATGCGTTCCACTCGTTCGTTTACTCAATATAAAGGAACGAGGTACGACATATTGTCCCGTACTTTGCCGATAGTTCTCTACATATATAGATGAATATTAAAAAAAGGAAATTCTTCTTCTCCTTCTCCTTCTGCTTCTTCTTCTTCTTCTTCTTCTGCTGCTACTACTACTACTACTACTACTATTAATACTACTTCTTCTTTTTCTTCTTCTTCTTCATCTTCTTCTTCCCCTTCTTTCTCTTTCTAGATTCTTCCTAGGTAGGCTTTTTAAGAAGTTTATTAAAAACAACCTCGATTTGCAAAGATAACCCAAGATAAGTTCCTTGCTCCGTTGGGGCTTTAGATTTTAACCTTTCAACATTTTCCTTCTGCAATGAAATCAAAGAAAAACTTTGACGACACGCAAGAGCCCCCCGTCAAAGGACGCATAATTTCAAAATTCTTGTTAATTTTTGATCAAATCAGTTAACATTAAAATGAAAACTATTTTCTACATATATACATAATCAGGCGTAATAGATTACAAGCAACTTTTAATAGAACTAGAAATTGCCCGATGTAGTTCACTTTCGATAGCAGTTGAATGAATTTTTATTCAAAGTAAATAGCAGCGACTGTGAATGGATTCGATCCAGGATGAATGTAACTTTTACTTTTCCTTTTCATTTTTGTTTAACATATTCATAAATATCGTTTTGACAAAGACTTATTCAATGTTCACCGGTATTACATAAAACTGTGTAAATATGTTGTAAATGTGTCATCATTAGCATTACATTTAAATAAAACGCTAGTGAACGTACAGTGACAAGAATGAGCGCATATTGAAAGTCAACACAAAGTGTTGTTGTCTTTTATTTTTTTCTTTCTTGTTTTTCTGTTCCTTTTCTCTAATTCTTTTTTATTTTATTTTTTTTTTTTTTGTTTTTTTTTTGTTTGGTATTTTTTTTTGTTTTTTTTTTTATGGAGAGAGACTGATATATGAACGTTTCGAAGTAATCACCTTAATATCTTACTATTGGGACATTTTCTTCTTTATATTCAATTTCATGGATGTCATCAACTTGGTCCTTGATTAAACAATACAAGAGAAAATATTTTACTTTAAATCCTTTGTGGTTTACTGTTAAATGAAAGATTTCAATATAAGTTTATTACAAAAAGTATTTCATAACATATGCAATAAAAATTCATATCACTTTTCTCTACTCCTCATCACTTTTGCGAATGGATGGAATAGTTTTTTTAATGTGTACTTGAAATGAAAAACAAGTGAAAACACTATAGTGGGACACGCCCCACCATTGAATACCGTACAGCATTTCGGTTAGTGTAGTTATTCGAATTTTCAAAATGCGTTATTTTAGGGGAAAGGGTCGAATATGTGGTCCGATCTGAACGATTGAGGGCAAAATATGTCAGTTCACCAAACACATATCAAAAATTTCGACGTATGTGTTGAACTTAAGAAAAGGAGACTCACCTAGGGACGGACGGACAGACAAGCTTAATATCGATTTCTCTATCTATCTCTAACATCTATCTGCTAATATTTATTTCAAGTACTTCTAGGTGTTTCATACATCCGCATAAACCTAATATGCCCTTGTCCCACCAGCGGTGTAGAATGAGCATGTTTTCTCCGATTGTATCGGTCTTGTGTACTAGAAATTTCTTCCCTTAGGACAACAACTGTTAACAGTGAATATTAGTTAAATGGCATGAAGGACAAGAAATGTATTTAGAAAAATAAGTAAAAATTTTTCATTTTATAAATCTTTTCACCTTACTTTTTGATGACAGGAGTATATATAAAAATATTAGGTACCTTGTAGCTAAGAGACGGATAGATATTTAGCAAGTTCAGTTGTTATGGGCCTGGTACGAACTTAGGCAGACTGACTTCGAGGCTTTCCATCTGGCTTCTGGAGAAAGCTTCAAACTCAGAAAATTGTTAAACCAAAGTTAAAACTTGACACTAAGTCAACCTTTGGATAAAATTTTTGCGAAAACGCCGTTAGACATCGTTCGTACTTATTTTTTCACTCGTTTATATGTCATATGCCATAGGAAGTTTCAAATTTGTGCCCGAATTGATAGAAATTATTGAAGTCTTAGTATATCGCATACGTGTGAGGGCAATAACATGGGGTTCCGAAAGAAGCCGAACAGCAAAATCAAAACAAAATGTAATGGATCCTATGTCACTTTTTAAGCACAATCAGTTGGGTGGGTGTTACCCGTTATATCGGCATTAAGACCATCCCGCGGAAAAAACCGCGAAGACTTTTTATATGACGTAATATAACGTATTTAAAAAATAAGCGCCGATAGTAATTGTGTGAAACAAAAATAAGCTTCGAAATTTGGTCGCTAAGTGTTTTTACGTTCCCATCAATAGAGAAGCTAAAGAGATCGTGCATAACCTCACAATGTTTATCATTAACCCTCTTACGGCATTATCTTAGCGAAAGTGATAAGAGGTAAAAATTGTTTAAGTGCTTAAGATTAATTAGAAGATTAAGAATGATCAAGTTATCAGATTTTGAGAACGGCTCACTTTTAAAGCGAAACTTAATTACGGAAATCTATATACTTGCAATAATATTAATCGCAAGTGCTCCTAATCGAAGTGTGAAGTGATCGTGATTAGCCCGCGAACACGTTTGATATATGGAACGGGGATATATAACTTACTTTTGAGGGTACGTACGTTTCGTGCCAAACTGGTTTTGATTTGTTAGCTAACCGTAATAAACAGATTTTACAATTTGCCAACTTTTGTGGGCACTGAGGCAAGAGCTTAAAAGATAAATATAGTAAACGGCAAAAAAAGAATTAAATAAAAATATAATCTACATATCCTTGTCTGCGTACGTGGTAATGGCTACTTAAAATTTATTAACCTATTTGTCTGCTTGTACGTTCGTCTATCCGTAAGTTCGGCCTTCTGTAGTTCGTCCTTTTTTAAGTTCAACCTTATGCACGTTTGTCTTTTTGTATATTCCTCCCTTTGAATTTTCCTCCTTCAACACATTTGTCCATTTATGTCTTCGCCCTTCTGTACCATCGTCTTTTTGTACGTGTGCCCTTCTGCACGTTCGTCTACACGTTTATCTTTCTATGCCATCGTTCCCCGGTACCGTTGTCATTCTGCATGTTCGTCTGCTTGCATGCCCGTTGTTTTAAACGTTCGTCCTTTTATACGTTCCTCTGTGCGTACATGCACCTTTCTTCACCTTCGTCTCTCTACACGTTCGTTCTTCTTTACTTTAGTTTATTTGAAAGATCGTCCTTCTGTACATTTATTTTTCTGTACGTTCGTCTTTTTGTACATTCAGCCTTTTGTACCTTCGTTCTTCTGTACATTTCTGTACCTGGGTCTATTTGTACGTTCGTTCTTCTGTAAGTTCGCTTGATTGTAGTACGTACGTTCGTTATGTACTTTCGTCCTTCTGCACGTTTATCCTCCTGTACGTTCGTCTTTGTGCACGTTCATCCTTTTGCACGTTCGTCTCTTGCACGTTCTTCTGCACGTCTTTCTGTATCTTCATTTGTCTATACCTTTGTCCCTCTGTACCTTCGTCTTTTTGTACGTCCACCGTTTTGTACGTTTGCCTATCCATACGTTCGCCCTTCTGCGCGTTCGTTCTTCTCTGTTTTTATGTTCATGTGCGTGTTTGTCCGCTTCTTCTGCACTTTCCTTTTTCAGTGCGCTTGTCTTTCTGTACGTTCGTCCGTTGTCATTTTGCCCGACTACTATGTCTTCCTGGTGCGCTGCTTCCCGGGCATTCGTAACAAAAGTGAAGAATGAAGCTGAAAGTTGACAAACTTAATCTTTATACGACATACCTACACGAACTTGAGACGTCCGTGGTAGCAGAAAGCAGAAACATCACGACTTGCAAGCCTTGTGGAAATATTTCTTAGGTCTATCTAAAAGGTGAATTTCAAACTGAACTCCATGCTCTACTAGACACACGGACAATTTATAAAACATTTCTCAGCAAAAATACATTCATCTAATATTTTTTAATATTTATGCACATATATAAAGATGAGAAATAAGAAAGAAAGATTCGCTTAAAGCTAATTTCCATTTTCGTACTTCACTGACTTTAAGTTCTCTAAAGATTGTATTTAAGAATTCGAAAAATGATATAATAATTGATGACTCTTAGTCGAAGCTATCGTACCATGTTCTTCTACAGCGCAATTCTTCAATATATACAAAGAGCTTTTGCATTTCATTTAATTTTACATTATAATGTATATATAATATCGATGTTGACATTGAATTTATTTATCTTACGCTTTCATATGCATTTAATTTTAGAATTAACTTTTCAAAAAGTCTACCTCAATCACAGATAAGCACACTCACTTAGAATTGCTTTTTCTCTTCCAAATTGCGTTGTCTTTGTTGTCACAGCGAATTGTCTTCTTTCGATTTAATGATTCACCTCGCTTTCCTTTTTTGATTGCGTGTGTGTATGTGTGTGTGTGTGCGTTTGTGTGTGTTTGTGTGTGTGTTATGTATGCACGTTTCTATTTTCTTTTTCTTTTTGCTTTTTCGGAATGCTTGTGCTCTCGTTTTCTTTAATGACATAAAAATTGCCTTGATATTGGATCAAAAAGCCTGCAGCTCTTCGCGTAAACGTTCGAATTGATTTGACAACAATTTTAATATTCATGTCGTTCGTGTTAAAAGTAAAGTAGTATCTAAAAGTACGCAAACATAATATGCTCGCTATTGTATTGGTTTAAATTTCTTTTATTGCTTGCAAACATCATTTGCATTAAGTACTCATTACTTACATTCAATATATATATATGCATACACACACACGCGCACACACACACACACACACACACACATCCGAATGATTGAATTCAAACATTGCAAATTTAAAAAGGATAAAAATGATGAATTCTTTTTTTTGTTTTCTTTTTGTTTTTTTTTTTTATATAAAAAAGTATACTATGAAGGTTAGTATGAATGGCTGACTATAGAGCATGAAATATATTTTATGGCATAATAATAACATTTTTAAACACAGTAAAGTGAGGCTTTATGCCCCCGATATGTGTTTGTAAATTAAAACCTACATCCATTAATGCTATGCATCTTATTATATAATCTAGAAGCACTTAAAATTGTTAGTTTTATACGAATTGACTGCACTTTTTGTATGCAAAAGTATTAATTAACATATTTAAAGTTCATTTTAATAGTTAATGGAAACAAAACAATGGCCAAGCTTTGAAGGACCTGAGATAGACTCACCTTTTATTATATCTATCGATTCGAAATCACACTCTCAAGCGAGAAAACGAGACAGACAGATAGACAGACAAGCTTGGAACAATTCAGAACCACTCTCCTAACATGTCAGTATACCAAAATTCATCAAAATATCCCCAAAATGGCAAACCTGTCCGTTTTCTTTGCTTATGTTCAACCTCCAGCTTGCAATTTTCTCTAAGCTTATCTGTTGTTATACCAATCCATTCAGAAAGTTTTTCTAAGGTTGTCTGTCTATCTGCCCGTCTTGCCTTCACTTGTTGTATAGGTCTGAGCTCGCTTGTCTGTCCGTCCGTCTGTCCGTCTATCTATTTGCATTCAAATTAAAAGTCGTAATTTTCAAAACATGCTGATAAAATTTGGTGCACGGGCAGGCTTTGCACCAAGGACGAACGTTATTGAAGATGGTTCGGATCAGACAACTTTTCCGACCACTCCCCATACGACACCTTATTTTGAAAAATCGTTATGTAAATGACTATATTAAGCGGAGTGGTATAGGGTATGCTATAGTGTAATAGCGTAGTATAAGACCGACCACGTGACCAGTGATAGGCTCATTGACCCTTCACTTTAATTGGTGCGCATTCAAAATTCGACTTGACATGGATATCTTTTTCTTATTTATTTTAAGTACGATTGGTTCGCACCGTTGTTTACGAATGCATTTGTTTTATTTGACTGCAATTATTTTTGCTTACCATGGGAAAAATTAAAAATTACAAGTATTTTGATAATTCCAGTAGTGCAATCCTCTCTTTCTTTATATATTTATTTATTTTTAAACCCATCACCGAAGGATGAAGGGTTTATTCATTTTGCCAGAAGGAAACTTTAGAAACCCCACAAAGTATATACATTCTCGATCAGCATCAAATTCTGAATGGATTTAAGCATGCTTGTCTGTCCGTCTGTCTGTCTGTCCGCTTATGTATATTCTGTCGTAAGCCTTCCCCTTGCTGCAAAAATGCAGTGATCGACTTCGAATTTAGCAGAGATCTTGGAAATTCTTGCATGCAGTTGGGTCTTGTAAATAGGCCTTATCGGTGGAAAGACACACCTACAGTTGTGTGTGTACTGTTCAAAAGCAACCAAAAATGGATTTTTTATCATTACTCACAAACTATAGCAGATAAATGTACCAAAATTTGGATGTATATTCTGTGGGCGATGTCGTAGTACCCGCACAAAATGGGAAACATTGATCACGCCTACCATAATTATGGTGTACACAAATTTTACTTTTTTTTAATATCTTTACAACGCGCAGAACCAACTTTCAAAAATTACACAAATTATATAAATTCTTGGCCAGTTCTGCCCAAATTTTTCGTATCTGTGGTAAACATTTATCCGAAAATGAAGATTTCATCTACAAATTCGCCAATGAATTTGAAAGTGACCGAAACTTTTTAAAGGACACGCCTGCAATGCCCACACGGCTATGCGGCAAGACCTTTTAAATTGAAAATAGAAAAAGTCAGTCGCGCCAATTCCATACTAAAGAACACGGAAAAGTAGCTTTTTATTGTTTTTGTCTTTTTTTAGATAAGGCTGATGGGTATAAAAGTCACCATCGAATATACTTTGCGATTACTTGCTTCTTTTTCAATATTTAAAGTAAAATCGATAACAGAAATAAAAAACAGGATATAACATACTCCATATAGGAGATATGCTAGATTTCATACATACTTACAAAGCATTGAAATATGAGTCGGAAATTTCGTAAACCGTCTTTTAAGGGAAGTTGAAAGTCGGTCAAAATTAGAGCTTTCAAGCAAGCAGCCTTCACACATCTTGTGCCAATCGCAAGACACACTTTGCTCGGAAAAACAACTGAACAGCTCTTTTCTCAAATTAAAGAAAAAATTAAGCTGCAAGTATCTTAAAAAGGTAGCATTTCATTGTAAGGTCAAACGGCCGTATGTACATCCACATGGTATTCATCCCCTCCGTCAGGGGTTAAGAATAGGCCATTCGTCTCTCTTGCCGTCTCTAAAATGCGATCTAAAAACTTTGCCTTAAAGCACGAACTTAACCTCAAAGGTTGTTTTCTTTTCACTTTTGTCATATTCATGGGTTCAAAGAGGAATCAGTAAAAAAGAGATGTTGTCAAATCGCTTGAAAGCGGAACGTCGAATATTCCAAATGTACTTCATACGATATACGTTCGACATATTGCAAGTACCCGACATGCGTACGACATACCGTATGTGTGTACAATATCCGGTAGACATATCGTAAGTGTGTACGACATGTGTGCGATGCTCTATATGTGTTCATGTTCAATCGACAGTAAATATATCCGATATGCGTTCGACATACCGTATGTATGTACGATATCGGATAGGCATATCATAAGAATGTACGATACGCGTTCGACGCCCCGTCTATATACAATATTCAATGGACATGTCGTATGTATGTTAGATATCAGATATACATACCATAAGTATGTACGACACGCATTCGACGCAGCGTATATATATAATATTAAATCGACATGCAGTACATATATCCGATATGCGTTGGACGCACCATTATTGTATAAGATATTCGATCGGCATGCTGCAAGTATATATAATGGGCGATTGGTATATCATAGATACACGATATATGATCGACCTATAAAGTAGTATATAGATTACACGACTTATGTACGATATAATGTACAAGATGTACACTTTAAGACGTACTATCGACCTTTGTCCATTAAACCATAAAATATATACACAAGATTACCTCTGAAGTGTTACGATTCAAGGGACGTATATTTACCATGTACGTCAGTCAATACGACGTATGTATTAAACTTTGTACTATGTATACCGTACGATATATGATGAAACCATGAGGAAAATGCCATGGCTCTTGGTTATACCAAAAGCAGTAGTTTTTATAAAATTCGACTCAAGTCGATTCCTTTTGTTCTGTTCAATTTTCCAATTAACCAGCTGATCAAAGCTTAAGATGAAATTCAAAAACGTTAGATTATAATAATAAACTTATGATGGCCATGTTTTATGACACATATGGGTATACTTTATACATTAATCACATTTTTTTTTTCAGATTTTTTTTTCTCAGATTTTTTTTTCATTATTTTTTTTTTTTTGTTTTTGAAAGGCTCGCTAAGCTCTGCATTGTATTGTCTGCACATTTGTCGATTCAATTGTTCGAATTCTGTGTTTCTTGTTTTTATGAGGAAAGAATGAAAAGAAAATAAAAGAAAAGAAAAGAAGAGAAAGGGGAAAAAACAAGTCTAAAATAAATGATTTTTCAAATCTGTACGGAAGGTATTCGAGATTTGTTTTAAGACACGAGCGTACATTTTTTTAGCCCTTCGCTGATATTTTTGTTGTCATTGTCTTGCAGTTAACAACACCATGACTATAAGGATGACGGGAAAATTTATGTTTCTATTTGTTAATGGTTCAATATTTCAAGACATGGGTACTTGAGTTTACATTTGTACTGCTCCATTGTTGTGGTGCTGTTATTATTGTTGGTACAATAGTAATTTTTTTTTTTTTATTTTTTTTATTTATTTATAGTACTTATCTTTCCCTTTCACCAACCACAGCCACTGCCTCTTTGAACAATTGTCGTCATCGTAAGTGCTCTTCTTATGCTGCACTAGACAAGCATAATAGTTGCTGTAGCTGCTGTTGCTGTTGCTGCTGTTTTTTGTTGTTGTTGTTGTTGTAAATGCAACTTTCAGCGGTAGTGATTGTTATTTTTTGTTTATTCCAAAAATCAAGTTAAAAAAATAAATAAAAATCAAAATGCAATCATCATAGTACAAAAACAAAAACAAAAAAAAATAAATAAAAAGAAGAAGAAAAATATGCAAAAAAATTCCATTGTTTATAATTTTAGGATTTAAAAAAAATATATATATATACCAACTATACTTGACGTAATACATATTCGTAGGTACTTTAAAAATATAGAACACAGGCATTTATTTTTATATGTATATGTATATAATGAAATTGCGTTTTTATTGAAATCAAGCAAGCAACAAGAAAAACAAAAGAAAAATTTTCCTTCAGTTTGAGCCGATTTTTTGGAACCTGTTTAAGACCGCAAAAATCTGCTTTTAATAATTTATAAATTAAAATTAATTGAAAATTAATAATAACAAGCATAATTAATTATTAATATCTAGTAATTAAAAATGAATAATTCATATTGACAATTTATAATTTATAATAAAAATTAATCGTTAATACTTAATAATTAATTATTGATAATTAGAAATTCATAACTTATAATTAATAATTAACAATGAACAGTTAATAATTAATATTTAATAATTAGCTGTTAATAAATAATACTTGGTATTTAATAATTGATAATTAGTAATTCATAACTTATCATTAATAATTAATATTTAACAATTAAAACTTTAATAATTATTACTTAACACTTAATAAATAATTGTTAATAATTAATAAATAATATTAGCAATTAATTAAAAATAATTCATTATTTTCCATCAATAAATTATGCCAATTAATACTTAATTTAATTTAAAATAATTAATAAATAAAAATAATTAATTATTAATTAAACAATTAATTATTAACTAATCAATTAGAAATCAAATAATTACTAATTAATCAATTAATTATTAATTGGCAATTAATTTTTATTAGTTCATATATACATCTATTCGATATAATTATGATACAATGTAATTCAGCTTTCTGCGTTTCGACTTAACTTAATTAAAAATAATTAATAAATAAAAATATTTAATTATTAATTAATTAATTATATTATAAATTAATATTAATTAATACTAATTATATCAACTGATTATTGTTAATTAATTTTTTTTTTTTTGTTTTTATACATACATCTAGTGGATATAATATTCATATCAGCTGAAATTTCGACCTCACATTATACCAACAGATTTTAAAAACTTCTGCCCACGCCTTTTATAATGGCTACGTACGTACATATGCTTGTTATGTGTCTGTATACGTACTATATTTTTGATCACATTGATTACACTTCATAGGTAGATGTGAAAACAGCTATACTCACCTGCTTCGTCCTACTTCTCTAAGGATTTTGGCTAAGTATAGGTACAACATTGGTCCAACCTAATCAATTTTCTAATCACATACATAGAGATCTAATAGCAATAAATCACATTTAAAATAGAGCTCGATACTATAAGAAAAGTCTTCAAATCATTAGCTAAAAAGAAGATACGCATAATCATTCTTTCTTTTTATAAATTATGAACGAATCCCTTAACCAATTTAGGGGACTTTTGACTAGCGAAAGATAAGAGAAAAAATAAAGTTTGAACTCGTAATTATCCTTTCAGCAAGCGAAAAATGTACAGACAAGTCAAAATAATGCACTTGATTTCGATTCTGAAATACGTGAATGTGATAAATCTTTCACGTAAATCGGATGCCATCAGAATTAATTAAAACGGTATTATTTAAACGCTAGAGAAGTGGTTAGGGAAACTGATAGATAAGCGGATGCATGGAGAAAAAAATGAGCAAAAGGAATAAGCTGGCGGGTGAACGAATGGATGGGCGTGAAAAAATGTAAAAACAGATTCACGAATGATTGCGGTTGGACCAACGGAGAGGTATTCGGGCAGACAGGTGAATTGACGTACAAAAATATTGATGCATGGGCGGACGTGCAGCTCGTCATATGATAAGTATATATCTTTATGTATATATTTCAGAGCAAGACAGCCATTGTGCTGGATATAACTACAGAAATAGCGTCAAACTCAACTCGATTTATACCGCTTTTGCAAAGAGAAAATAATTAGAC
>CCAG010018297.1:0-34469 GCA_001077435.1 Glossina morsitans morsitans | reverse complement strand
AATATGAAACGTTCAGCGTTCAGTAACGATTACACACATTTTTTCATAAACAATGCCTTGATACGATATTATATATTAGTTTATAACGAAGAAAAAAAAAATGTATAAAATAATTTCCTGTTATCCACAAAACCAATTAAAACGGTGTAGAATTTAAAATGAATTTTTTTTTTTTTTTGAATTTCAACTCACAGAGCCCTGGTTTTGGTATTGAAAGTACACATCAATTATCCAATCGCCGCAATAGCGTCCAAAGAGTAGATCACCCCCTAAAACCAGTTGATTAGCGAAGCTATTACTATTAGCCCGGGACGGCGGGGGACAAATGTGATGAGGCGTTTGATGTTCAAAGCGCGTTACCGGCTTCTTCTCTTTTTTCTGTGCCGCTATCAACAATTTTTGCGTCGCACACTGTGACGCTACAATATTTTCCAATTTTTGTAGAAAATCCATTTTATATAATTTTCACAATTAAACACTTTACGATGGAATAAATGATGCTGTGCGTTTAACCGTAGCGACCAATGTACGACGCGAAACGCGCTTTGTGTGCTTTGACGGCAACTGTCAAACAAACTAATTTTAATTGATTTTAATTAAAAGGAATGATTGCCAAAATATCACAACATCATAGATGACACGAGAAGGAACGAGAGCGTAACTATAAGCAGAATATCAAAAAAAAAAAAAAGAAGCGATATTTGCATTCGGGACGAATCGTTCGCACCCGTCACCACCACCTAAGTAGAAAAAAAGCTCTTCTTAATTATGGGTCTCTTAGGGATCCGTTTCGAGGGCTTATAGTATCCTTTATATTACTTATCCGAGATCTGAGAAAATTATTAACTGTTGCGGGGCGAATGTTTGTGTGAATTTGTCTTTAATGTTTGTCGATTGAAGGGGGATTTGCCTGAGCCGCTTCCAGAATTATTATTCTGTAACATATTCTTATTTATGAAATCTCAGAACCGGAAATTTGCAAGTGCAAGAATGGACCAACGGATACGACCACACGGACTAGAATCTCACACTAATCGCGATCAATTTACAAATGACGTAAAAATAATCTCGTTCATCGCACGTTGAGTTAACAAATTGAAAAACACAAAATTACGTTTACTACATGCACACAGCACACAAAGCATTCACATCGTTAGTCAATTCATAAACCTAAACACATCGCACGTGCTGCGCCAATATCGAATTGATGATAAGCAAGTACAATGAAATCATAGCTGCACACTCACTAAATAGTCATCATCATGATCAACAAAATATTCATCAACTATCCAATCTTGTGTGTATTGAGAAAACCTCGCCGAACACAACCAAACTAAATCATCCACGAAATCAATTTTCTTTGGCGGAGGCAATTCACGCATTTTAATATAACACGGTATCTGCGAACTTTCAAATTGATCCAACGTTACTTGTGATTTTTCCAAATAACGCTTAAAGAACAACATTTTTCTTCTTCTTTGAACTGTGACCTTGAAAAGAAAACAACACTAAATAAACGGAAGTAGACCGTTCTAATGCCGATCAATACAATTCGACAACTGATAAATAAATAAGCAATTGATTTAATTTAATTAACTAACGTAAAAAAAAAAAAAAAAGCGAAGAAAGCAAAACATTGCCAATGAATTTCAGTTGAGAATAAAATACGAGAGGTAATCAATCGTTAAAACTCACCGCAATCGTACAGCAAAAGACAAGAAAGGAAGACAACCACAACGACGAAGAGTTAAGTCGAATCTCGGGAACCCTTTTCCTCCTGGCCTACACCTGGTAAAGACACATGCATGGCACAATTCGTTGCTTTCCGTTAAATAAATTCTTTTTTTTTTTATTGAGAAACGAGAATTTTCATTCACGCTCCCGATGTTACAACGTACTGCGATTTATCAGTTAATTAATCTCGAAAGTAGTACACTCATCGTAGTATTAGAAGAATTTTAGAAACTTTTATCAAAACTCAGTTACTTTCAAAGCAATTTTCGGTGATTGAATAAATTCGCATGAATGCCTTAGCAAAATGCTCGGTGTTCGACTTGTCAATGAGATGGACGAGGTTGGAATTTATTCATTTTTCTTATTAAGATGCGGTTTAGATTGCATAGGGGATTCATTCTTCACAGGGGGTCTCCTTTTCTTTGCGGGAAGAAGCGAAGGGGGATTCCGTGTATGGGCGGTAGAATCTTAATGATCATGACCTCTTTGGCAGAACGTGGATGGATCTGGCACATGTGTGCCAGTGTTACGCTTCTTATTAAAAGCCCTGATATCTCGGGTGGGAGACTTTAGAAAGACAATGCTGCCTTCTAAGAGCTAAGCTATGGAAACAATCTTTACAGATGAACAGCCGGCCGGTCTTAATAAAAAAAATTCTGTGTGTCAAATAAGTTGAGACGATCCAGTTATCGAATGCAAACTACAAATCAAATCTCCCTGAAGCGAGTGAATGAGACGATGAATATTGAAAACGAAACGAACGAGAGGAGAATGATTAAACACTGACAGATTCTTCTAGAATAGCAATAAACACATTTTCTCTCTGTGTGTTGAGTGTTCTGTACCTGTCATCTAAGATGTTTAAATGATTTAGATAATTAATAGCTAAATAATAATTAAACGACAGAGACGGATTAACGTAAATTATTGTATTGTATATATGTATGTATATATGCCGCAAATTTTTATATCAGATCGATATCAAGAAATTTTTTTTCCAAGCTCTTTTTAAACAAATTATAGGAGGGAAAGTGTTTTGATATTTTCCAAATTGATTTAGATTTGAGTGCTTGGAAACCGATTCAAAGAAATCGCCAAAGCTGACCTGAAGCTAATAAAGCTTATATTACGTCAATGTCAAGTCCCAATAGAAATATATATATATGTAGGAACTAAAACCTGTAAATGTAGACCGCTGAATGGTCTGGGCTATGAACAAAAAAAAAATCCAATCTCTTTATACTTTCCTTAAGCTAACCCCTAGAACATGTTTTATTTACTTTTAAAGGCGCAGCGTATGGCAAATCGTTTCCTAAATATTTTTATCGTTATTGCTTGTAACTAACACATCCAGGGAACAGGGAAAAACTCTCGATAAATACTACTTCTGAAATGAATCGCACTTAATATGAGTCCTAAAAAACTGCTAATGAAAACAAAATTTTGAATAAACTTTACAATGTGATGAAGGCAATGTGATCAACAAACTCGGATTTCATAGGATCATTATTGGGTTGAATTTGCCATAGAACGAAAGCTATATCAAGTTTTAATTTAATGGCGTTTCATATTTTCGATAACAATTCTTTCGCATTAAATTTAATCAGGAAGATATTGATTTTTGTGTATAAAAACAGCTCTATGTGTGTGTAGTTAACGACATGCATTTCCCGAAGTATTTAAGAGAATAAGGAAAATATATAAAAGTATAAATATATAAATGAAAAACTCAATTAAACTATTCTTTAATTGCAGTTAAAATAATTTTTCATTCAATTGAAAAAAAAAAAAAAAATCCCTAAAAATTTCCTGTAAATAAAATGAAAAGTTTTTACCTTAGAATGGGATCTCCGTGTATTACGTCCACTGTCACGTTCATCTTTGGCACGATCACGATGCCGGCGACGAGAACTTGAATGGGAGGCATCTTCTCTGTAACGAAATTTATGGACCCGACGGCCCGATGTAGGAGACTTACGGTGCGAACGTTTGGAGCGTTCCTTGCGACGTCGTGATAAACTATCAAAGCTGAAAATAATCGGTACATTAATTATCATAGAAACTATTGGTTTATAAGCATATATCATATATGATGTATATATATATATATATATATATATATATATATATATGTGTGTGTAGATTGCTTGATGTTTCCTTCTTTTCGAGATAATAATAATAATCTGAATTGACGACAATGCCGATCATAAAGTGCTCAAGAAGAAATTCCCCTCCAAGTTTTCGGTCCTCCTCTTTGTTTGTTTCCGATGATGTTGTCGTGAACGCACGTAGGTAAACGCTTAAGTGACAACCGCAACAAACAAAACCTCAACTTTTCTCTCACTTGTCCGTTGTTGTCAATTGTTGTGTATTCTTCCCGTCCGTTTCTTTAAAAATTCCCCATCAACAACGCATCCGAGTTGAGAAGAAAATTGTTGTTTGAAATGTTTATTGAATGGATAGAAAATCGATTCTGCTTTCTTTTCTTTTGTTGTTTATTGAGTAAAAACGAAAAAGTCAAAACATTTTAGAAAAACAAATTTTTTTTTTTTTTTTTTTTTTTTTTTAATGTCATAAAATGAAAAGCTTGTCTAAAAGCAAACATTTCGGAAAAAGCAAGGTAGAGAACTTGAAAGAGAATTTAATTTCTCTTCGATGAGCGATGTCTTCTTTTTTTTTTTTTGAACAAAAAAAAAAAATAAATAAATAAATAAATTCTCTTTTTACATTACTGTAGTCGATTATAAATGCTTGAAAAAATGAATGTAAGGCGTACGTTTTAATAGACATAATATCACCGAAACCACGACCCATCAGCAGAGAATATTTAAAACACATAATTTTCAATTGTGCAAAATGCAAACAAAAAAAAAAAGGAAAAAAAGAAAACAATGATGACAAAGAAACAACACACTTTTATTAAATTTATAATAAACTCTTGCTCTGCCTTCAACTATGCTCCTCTTCGAAAGTTTAAATGAAACTAATGGTCTGATGGCCAAAATTATTTATTCGATGCTCATCCCCCATAATATAAGTGAAAATATTCTGCTGTAGTTGTAATTATGAATTCGCCAGAATAACAATAACAACAATAATATGCATAAATTTCATATGAAATGATGGGCATTTTAACGAGCTTAGTGACGTTCCATCTACCAAAAGGTCAATTTATTAAAAATAAAAAAGAAAAAAAAAAAGCGGACAAATAAAGCGAATAGGTTTCGCGCATTTGGCGTGAGGGGCGTCTCAAATACTCGTGTTTTTAGTAGAAAACTGTCCCCCCTCCCCCACGAGTGGGTTTGCAGACGGATTTCTTTTGCTTTAGAAACTATGCTATATGGAATTAATCTTAAATCTTAAGCTCTTGCTCAACACATAAGCTGCTTATGTAGACAGGCTTACGGTCGGATAGATGGGTATAAGTCCAGTTTTAGATTAATCAAGAATTTTTTCTCGAGTCTATGTCGTGTGTTTCTGAGTTTTACAAAAGGCAAGCAAGAATTTAAAATTCAATGTTTTTTGCGGTTAATAGGTCGTCAAGTTAAGGTAAAAGCCGATGAATCTCGCTCAGCACATATTGATTTCAAAGTATCCAATAATCTTTCTTTTCAGAGATTTTATTATTTTTTCAACTTATCACCATTTTTTAAATCTATTGTCAAACTCAAAATATTAATACATTGCTGTAGGTTTTAATGTTGTGCCGCCCCCACGTGCGATAAAACTAAAAACTAAAAATTCATACATCGCATGACTATTCTTTAGAGGCGAGCTTTTTATGCTTATTATACACGAATTGCGTAACGCAATTTGTAACGCAATACCCAGAAGGACTTGAGATAGACTCACCTTTTATTATAGCGATCGATTCAGGAGATTATTTTTAACCTAATATTCAGAAAGTAATTTTTAGCTAATCTTGTCTGTCTGTCTGTCTTGTACTTCTGTTAGTTGGTTGGTTTGAAACTTTGAACGCCTTCTCGAATATTCTACAAGATCTCAAACCCTTTCTTTTCTCTCTCTCCCCCTAAGGTAAGTGAGAAAGTTAGCAAATTCAAAGGTTAATGGTCTCGGTAACCTCTCCTCTTATCTCTTGCCCTTTCTTCTATCTTGAAACGCAGCCTAGCTGTCTTCAATTTTTTTTTGATAAAAACATTCTTCATTTCTATCACTTTTGAATATCTCCTAAGGCGAAACATAAATAGGCTTTGCTTTCCATATTTATGTGTAGGTTACTTCGTGGTGTACATACAAAATACGCGATATAATGCATTTTACCTAAAAAGACTTACAATTCATCTTACAATTAATTAGCAACGACAAGTAATTGCTTAATGCCAAGCAGTTAACTCTCACCCACGAGTATACTCGTCGTAACACATATTTCCACTTTTTTCGACACAATCTAAATCCACATTTTTCAAGCAGCAGAGGTTAAAAGCTGAATATAATTTTTTTGTTTCTTGGTTTACCCGTTATTGGGATGTCTGCGCCGCAACTGGTCTGTAAATATAGTTTACAGAAGTGACTCGTTGAGTCACGACGCATTATTCATCAATCGTAATGTTTTGTTAGTTTATTAATTTAATCAATACCGGAATAGACGATGATGAGCGGAAGTGGTTAAATTCAATTCTAACAAGTAAGAAAGTTATATTGGGCTGAGGCCGACTATTGCATACCCTAACACCACCATTAAAATCTTCATCGCCCTATGCTTTTTTTTATAACCATAAAAAAGGCAATGGGATAAAATTTATCTTCCATCTTGGAGCTCGGTAAGAAGAGACAAAACCACTAGGTCGTTGTGTGGATTATGTAATATGTCTTTATCTTATGATTAATATGCATAATCCCTCCTAAGAAGCGAAAAAAACAAAAGTTTAATCACTTATAACTTTGTGTGTGCATGGGTATTTTTTTCATAATTGCACGTAAATAGTAGAGCCTACGTAACGTAAATGTTGAAAATTTCAGTCTTCCATCGTTCATAATTTATGAGTAATGAGTAAAAAAAAAACCATAAATCTTTACTTAGAGAAACTTAGAGAGTTGCGTTCAGTTTACGCTTCACTGCGGCCGTCTGCCCTGATCAATTTGGCCCATTTTCAATACCAAGCTGCCATTAAATTTGAAATCGATATCTTCATTTTTGCGATTAACAAGAGTGTCAACAACACCTACCACACATTCGCACAGACAAGGCTTAGTTGATTCGAAATTTCACGCTACTCAAGCATACATCGACTTTATAGCGTCTCGTGAAGTGTTGCAAACATTGAGACGAAATGAGTATACCCCCATCTTTCGGTGTTCGGTGTTATAAAAATTTCACGCTTTAGTTTCCAGGGAATATGTATGCGGAATGTAATTGACAAGTGAGTGCAATGGAAAAATTAGCGCAACTTTAGCATGCAAAGATGGAAAGATGCAAAATAAACAGTTATTCATATATTCATATATATGTTCTCCTATCTCCCACCTTCTAACAAAAGGTGCTATGCGTATTTATGAACACACGGGGTAATAAAATATTTTTATTCAAAGTGATAAAAGTGACTAATTTCCTTAGAAAGTTTTATTTTATTGTGTATTTGTGTAATTAAACACCACATTTATGGTTTTGTAAACGTTTAACTATAATTATGATAATACAACTTTAACTTTGGCGCCGGCGTTTAGGTTTAACCTTAACAAAAACAAAAAAACAGAAAAAAATTTAAAAAAAATCAGAAAATTAAAAAAGAGATTGTTGTGTGTTTGTTTATTTGATTTTGTGTACATTTGAATTTTTTTTTTTTTTTTTTTTAATAACTAATGTTTGCCTTGTCCGTTATGCTTATATGGAAAATTATTGGCGAATGATAATTATGCACATGTGTGCTTTTTAAGCCATGTTTAATCATGTTCGCAATTTTAGACATACGCCTAAATTCGTACTTGTTCAATTTTTGCTATTAAATTTTCTATTTATTTGCATAGTGAAAATATATATTAAAAATCTTATTTTTTTTTGTTTTTTTTTTTTATTTTTAATATAAAGTTAATGATAAACCATAGCCAGCCAGCCAGACGTACAAAAGCCTTCAAATGTAATTTGATGAATGTTGTTTATATTAGGCATTAAAAAAAAATGCCACACACACACACATCGCCAACAAACAAACGGAGACATGCACATATACATTGAAACATCTGTTCAATGCGCAACTGACTTCGATTTGCTTGAATATTAGCAGTTACTTGTGCGATGCCGGCAGTCGCTATTTGAGAATTTTTTGTGCCTTAAATTAGCAAAATACGAAAACACAGAAAATGTATTTAAAAATTATTTTCTGTAATTAATAATTAATTCAATGCAAAGTCGAGCTGAAGGTGCTCTCTATAATATTATCAGATAGAACACAAAATGATAGCCACGTTTATCTTAAACTGGGATGCAAATACATCTTTCAATCTATCACTCTACGACTCTACACACCACCATCTGGACCTGAAAGGCAAAGAATCTTTCAAGAATTGTTAATCTCAAGTTGCGACTCTAAGACTCCAGTTTCTGAAATTTGTGCTTAGGTTAAGCTTGAGAGTTGACGACTGACAGACATAACCTCAATTGAAATATATCTCAAGTTATTGAGCATTGAAAAATCCCTAATTTATCTGGATATATGTCCGTAACAGTAACGTAAGGAAACCTTTTCATCTTTTGCACGAAACGGAACAGTGGAAAATATCTCACACTTTAAGAATTAATGACCAGTTGCTCATGCCACTTGAACACTTGTGTATGTGTTTGTTATGCTTTATATATATAAACTAAGCAAACTCATACTTGTCTGACTTTTAGTTACTGCATAGATATTTATGTTAAGCATCTGTTACCACATTTACAGAAATTTTAGGGGAAATCTTGTTTTATTTTAAAATTGGTTTGGCGAACTGCATAAGCTAAGAAGTGGACATATCGAATTTTATCTATTTCGAGTTTCGAAATTTGTCGTATTTACGTTACATATTTTCTGAGTGAAATTAGTGATAACACAGACACTTCACTATGTCTGTTAATATCCGCCTGAGTAGCTGCATAGGTAAGAACCGCGACTACCAAGTCAATGTTCGTGTGTTCAAATCTCAAGTATGATAGAGTTTACTTTTGGGCGGTAGTGCGCGGTAGGCCCCTATATATTGGGCAGAAACCCACCTCCCTACTTCTTCCTCTCTTCTCTCAGACGGTCGCTGTATTACTCGAACTGAGGACATTACCTGAGCGATTGGTCATAGCTTAGCACTTAAATGGACCTGCTAAGGATAGTTATTTGCCATCGCTACATTAATGAAAATCTGTCAGGAGAGCAAGATTGAAGTTTCATATTAACGGGTCAAATTGCATGGTCATTTGCATTTAAACATCTGTTGAAGGAAGACGTAAAAATAGGTAAAACTGGCCAAATGATTGAACGGAATGGTTGACAGAGTGAATTAAAATCCTTAAATGTCCATGTTTTTCATCAAATGTTGCAGTAACGCCATTTGCCGAGAAGTATTTTGAGTATCTTTAAGAGAAACATTTTGTTTGTGCTGAATAAAGATATTAATGTCAATCAAATCGTCCGGTCCTTGCGTTTATAACTTGCATGTATATGTATATAGAAGAAGAGATGATTCGTCATATTTTATTCATTATTTTTTCCATTCGTCATGTTTTACTTTTCTGCTCTGAAAGAAACTAAATACACACTGAAGGATGGACATACACGTGTCTCTAAGGGTTGGACGTGGCACACGAAGTGAGTAAATGTTAATTGTTGCGACGAGGGTGATTAGCCTCAAATGGAGACATGGGCAACCTGCCGCTCTGCCGCTCATGAGAAAGAGGCATACCTAAAATCTCGATCTCTCAAGCATTCAGTTGCAATGCCGCTCCACACCATTGTGACTCGCCCTGCCAAGCAAGACCAGAAAACAGTTTTGGCGGTTGCAGAAACAAAAAGGAGCGGCCCCTAATAAGACTTACACATGTAATGCATGGTATGTAGGAGACAAGAGTCGGACATGAGATAGAAGTTTCATCTTCAGTAGACGGGACAAGTTTATGTTATGCGCATCCCGCTAAGCAGAGGACGAAATGTACCTACGTTTTCCATTTAAAAATGAGAAAGACATTTATAGGGCCTAAGCTCAGCCCCGTCTTCACCGAATCCAAGAAGTGCGTCCAGTAAAATATGTAAAAAAATAAATCTTTCCACTACCAGAAGAAGAATTTCAAATTTGCAGCTGCTTCTCTTCCAGATATAAGCTTCATGAAGTCGGCCTGTGGACTCGATGCAGAAATAGTTGCGCAGTTGAGGTACAGTTTAATTGGTGTACAACAAAAAAAAAAGAGCAGTTTTTAATTAGCACTATTTAGCATCTCTGAGGCCAATTATGACTAAAAGTATGCTTTACGTTTATCAAAATTATTTTATGATGTAAAAGTTTATAAAGAATCCTGTAAAGCATCCTGTTTGCAGCTTGTGCCTGTATTGCCCTTGCTTGTATTTTGCCCTACTCCTTAAGAAAGTTTATCATGTTTTTATGCCATTTTTTTTTTGTTTGTTTTTTTTTTTTTTTTCTTGAATAACTTTTGCGAAAAACTCATAAATTACTCTTTGACAAGTTGTTGCTTTTTAATTAACATTTATGACATTAATGTCGGCTACTTCTGTGGAAAAACTTTTTTATTTATAATTAATATTTATTTGAATTTATTATTGAATGTAATGGATATTTTTTGAAGTTAACATTAATATTAGAAACGCAACCTACTCAGCAATATCTCGTTTATATACTTTTGTTTGTATTTCAACCTAAATACGTTAAGCGAACGAACGAACGAATGAATGAATGAATGAGTTGAATGAATGAATGAATGAATGGATGATAGATTTTATCAATAACAACAAAAGCAACATGTTGCCAAAACATGTAATGCTAACCACCAACCAGAAGTTAGTTTTAAAGCAATCATCATTTGTCTCCGACACAGTAACGCATGACATTTCTATTAAAATCTCTACACATGTAGGCACACAAACACACACACACACACACACACACGCACACACACACACACACACACCACACACACCACACACACCACACACACACACACACACACACCACAAGGGAGTGCGTTACTAATTTGATGTACGAAAGAATAGAAACGAATAAGTGAATTGAAAAATACAGTTATCGCGTTAAGCAGATATTGTTAGCCAAATTAAGTATTAACAACTAAAACTTGTTTTTTTTATTTTGCTATTAATTCACTTTGTCGAACTTAACAATAAGTAATGATTTTATATACGGAGGCAGCGCGCTATTAGGTGTAGATGTTGCAATAGCTTAACGACAGCTATTCGTTTAACTTTTGTTTTATTA
Organism: Glossina morsitans morsitans; assembly: GCA_001077435.1. Taxonomy (NCBI): domain Eukaryota; kingdom Metazoa; phylum Arthropoda; class Insecta; order Diptera; family Glossinidae; genus Glossina; species Glossina morsitans. Next base: position 23,312 of record CCAG010018297.1, on the reverse strand, counting down.
TTGTTTTAAGTCAACATACATAATAAATGATTAATCAATTTAACAGCAACAGGCCAAGTGTTGAGAACAAGAAAAAAGAAAAAAATAAATAAATAAACTTTAAATTGTCTCTCATGTTTTGTATATTTATTTGAGTCAATAAATTAATTCATTTTTTTTTTTTGTAGCCACACAAATGCACACTCGAATCGTAATCACAACACGAATGTTATATAAAAATGTTATGGTTTGTGGTTACCATGCTTCTAGTAAGTGCGATTATTGCTTTTGCTGCTGTTGCTATTGCTTGCTAGCAGTAGGTAAGTAAGTAATGCTCTAGCTAGCGGTGGTCGTCATGTTTCATATGCAATGTGTGAGAGTATTGTCTTCAATTTGGGGGACACATTATTGCTTGTGATTGACGCATTTAACGCGTCAGCCTGTCTAGCGTAATACACAAACATATGTTTACGATGCGAATGCTTGACAGCTACCTAGCTTATCGTGTTGCGCGTTGCGCGTTGCTTACAATGTACGCGATGTGTGGTTTCAAATATAAACATTGTTGCTTTTCATTTATTTATATTTATTGTGAAAATAAAAAACTAGTTCACAACAACAACAAAAACATATTCAATTTTTATGAATTTGAATTTGCCTTTCGAATGTGTTCTTTTCAACTGCTTTACATTAAAACATATGTCGATCGAGCACAATCATCAATTCACGCTCTTTCTTCAATTTACTTAAATAATTTATTGCTCACTAAATTTTATAGATTTCTCTCTTCGCTAATTGCGGAAATAGTTCAACTTATTTATTACTATTTCAAAACTACATTCAATTTTCTTTTATTTGGAACTGAAGAGTTGGTTTCAAACTCAAGAGATAACAGAATCACAACCAGAAATAAATGAGGAAAGAGAATGAGAGAGGGAGCTGGTGGCCGCCGCAGCTTAGTGGAAGGGTGCCCAATTGGTATGTCTTACGCCTTTACCGACTCTGCACTCATTATACCTTCGACCAAAGAAAACTTTAAGCTAACCATCATAGGACTGAAAAAATTTATTTGGACGCATGAAAAGTTTGAAGCTTCTTCCATAACAATAACAAGATTTCTACTTTTTTTTATCTTCATGAATCAGCCAGGCAGACTAATGTTGAGAGGCAGATTTTTAAAACATTCCCAAAGCGAAATTGGAAAAAAATTGTAACGGAAAAGTTCATTACGAAAAAGGTGACCACAGTCCTAATCCTACGAACGTAAGAAACGTAAGCAACCAAAATACACAAACGAATATGTCATCGATTATCGTTAGACGCGCGATATGTGTTGGAAAGAGAATTCTGCAAAACAACATTGAAATCGCACAGTGTGCAGCCGTGCTTTCCCATCTTTCCTGTAATCTGTAATGACCTAGTGGTAGATGTATGAGAAAAGGAGCAAGTGTGAGAGCACTTTGTAAAAAATAATTTATGTTCCGCTTCATCAACGCGATTACTTCATCAAATAGTTCTGAAGAATGTCAAGCTCTAAAAGGCAATCCTCGCAACCCTTTATCAACGCGTTCATTTGGCCATGTATGACATCTTATCTAACTAAAGGCCTTTAAAATAGGAATTTTGACTTTTACGAACATCGTAACCGTTGCACTGGTGTCATGCAGGCAAACATTTAAGTAGATAAAGAAAGGACGTCGTCAGTATAAAATATAGTGTAGATTGAAATAACCATTAAATCAGTCCAACAACGATTGCTTGATGTCTAATCTTCATAAACTGCATCAGCAGTTTTTTAATAAAGAAACAAATTACGATTTTTGTCATTTCGTCAGTTTTGGTCTTTAAACATATTTCTGCAACAAGAGCTTGAATGAAGTAAAGCGTAAAGTGAATAAAATCAAAGCAAGATTTTTGTTAGGAAACAAATTAATTTGCATTTAGAAACTTTCTACTTTGCGTCATTTCATAATGACTTTTTCAGAATACGACGCCTTTAATAGAATTTGTTTTTGGGTCAAAACGTATAAGAAATCTTCATCAATAAATCTCTGGCAAATGAAACGAAAGTTGGACAGCAGACAGACACAGGCGTAAATCGATTAAGACGTTTGTTATGAATCGATTCGCATAATAAAAGTTGAATCGATCTAAATTTGCTCTGGATGCCGGATACATTTTGGCAAGCTGAGTATACACTATGACCCATGCGTACTGGCTAAGAGTTCTGAAAAGCGTATTGGAGTGCATTTGAAAGTAGGTTGAGTACTAGATAGGCTGTGGTCATATCTCTTTTAGCTCTTCGCGGTCGCTCCGCTAAAAATAAATTGTAAAATCTTATAAAGCATTTCGCAAGAGCCGAAATTGGAAATCCCTTCGCAAATATATCTGCGTTCCCTCGGAAATTGTAATTTCTTTTCTTTTGGCATAACCATGTAAAGATATGTCGAAAGTGAATAAAAAAGTTTCACTCGTCACTATTTTGTAAAACATAAAGAAAAAAATTTGAGACTTGCATTCCCATTAAATTTTAGGTTATCAATGAAAAATTAGAGTCGTTTTTTTGCACATTGCGTGCTGAACGCAGAGTATTCGCGTCGAGTTGTAGTTTTTTATATTAAATTTTACGGATTTCAGATTGTTAGCAATTAATGATAGGAATAATGGGAATCCCAAATCCAAATAAAATTTAAAGCTTTTTACAGATAGGGTGTACGTTTCCCTTTGATACTGTTTCGTATACGGTGAACGGCGACTGCTAGTGACTGCTAGGTTAGCAAACTGTACTTTCGAAAGAAAATCTAACAAAGAAATACCATTCCAAATACTCATAGTAGAATAGATGAGAGATGAGATGAGATGAGATGAGATGAGAGAGATGAGAAATCATTTTCTTATTTCGAATTTTTTACATCACGCCTCTGGTAAATGTTGGCTCCACATTTCTTTTACTAGCACTTATAAATTGTTCAAATTATAAGAGCCGGACCATTATTGGAAACTATTTTTATCTTGTTTTTTGTTTTCTAAAAACTAAAGCCTAGCGTCGGTCATAATCATCTAGAAATTCATCTCTGAAATGCGGTAGAGTTTAAAACCATAAGTCGCGTAGCAGCATTGGCAAAATGCAGGATTTCAGAAGATAGCAGCCTCGAGACATCAAATTGGAACCAAAAGCACAGTTGACGGCCCCGTGATTGTGTCAAAAGTTTACACGGTTTATGGACACTTCCGACACGTATTTCATTGCATTCATTGTAATAATAAATTTTACTTAACTTTATAACTTGACGGCGACGACTGTACGCAAAATTGTATCAGCTAAAAGTGCCTTGGAATAATCAACGATACTTGTATCGTCAATTAACGCCAAGAATAATGTTGAGTTTTAATGCAGATTTCGGTTTTTCTACAAACTCATGTCGAATAGTAATATAAATATAAAACAAGTTACTACACCTTTATGAAATGCTGACAAATCAATGTTATATATGCTGTCAGAAGCATATGTTGTAGTAGTAAGTAAACCTAGTTAGAAAATCGGTTAAACCTACGCTTCTTTCAATTTAAATCGAATACAACTACAGTGGATGACAATTAGTTGCAATGAGCCGCAATATCGCTACAGGTACTTGTATAGAGCAAGCATTTGTTACTTCTTTCACAGTTGTAGTTGTATTTGTTTTTTATTTATTTTTTCTAGATTATTTGAAATTAATTGTAAAACTTATAATTAATTGTTTATACATGCATAATTATAGTCGTCGTATGTACACACATGGTATTTATTAACGCAATTTTTTTCCTTTTTTCTTTTTGATACATAAATTTATGCAGCGTTAGTTTGTGTAGTAGTGGTGGCGGCGGTTGGTTAATGGTGGCGATGGTGCTAGTTATGCATAAATAAACAAGAGAATATTTGTTGCATTGTTAATAGATTTTTGTTTTTCGTTTTTCGTTTTTTTTCTATTCATTCATAACATTGACACAATTGCGTTATTGCGGATTAATGAGTCTAGTATAACAACATCAAAATTCATTGGGTTGATAATGGCAATGAAAATATGAAACCATTAATTTTTGCTACCAATTCTAGTCATAAATGAGTAATGAGTGAGTTTACTGCTAAAAAGTCTATATCTTTACAATCATTCTATAGACAACTACACATATTCCAAAAACCAGAATAAATTTCAATCTAGGTTCTTACAATCCAGTTTAAAATATGCTTCTTTTCCCTATAAAGTAGTAACCTAAACAAGTATGAGGTTATTTTACAAACACTTAGATTATGATTTACTTAAAGTATAATGCAGTGACAACAAGTTATGGGATTTAGATAAAAACTTAGAACATAATCTCCCCCTTTAGGATAACGGATGAAAAAACACACGCAAACAAGTAAAAGTGTAAACCCGTAGGAAGGAACTAAAAAAGTGCTGGTTTAGCGAAGGTCATGGCATTTAATATCTTACCCCACCACCTGCACTTGTTCATATAACGACCGTATCGGAAAAATCGTCCCGATTCGAACCACTTTCAATTGCACTCGTCCTTCGGCCGCAAAACACGTGAACAAGTTTCATCAACATATCCCGCAAATTGCGACCTACATGGTGAAGATTAGAAAACAAGCTTATCGGTACAAGAAATGATGAATCTATACCAAGTCCTTTTGGGGGGTTACATAATTCCGCACAAACTTAATATACCTATTACCGATGTTATAGGGTATAGTAAAGAGGTGCAGAAATGGTTCCGATCGGTTTATTGACGCATCTAAAGTCAGTAAAATGCTTCCCATTCTTATGCCGTAGTGCGTCGTGCGAAAGGGTTACAAGTACTTGTTGAGTTGAAAAAACTTCTTTTTTGGTGTAGATTTCGAAAACAGATGGGCACGGAAAGAACAGTGTTGAACAGCTCGTGGTCATGAATAATTCATTCCTTCGCTGTGATCAATATTGAATGAATCTCCTTATCTTGGTCTACAAAAGCAGCCGAGTAGGCAAGAAAAGCGACTAACAAATCAGTATTCTTCGCGGGTTCACGTCTCAATGCGGTAGGGTTTACTTTGGTCGTAGCTACAATGAATGTTTAGTCGGTAAACGCAGAACGATTCTCCTTATATCGTTCTGCCTCCAGACCTCGGTAGAAAGCGACGAGTTATACCGCAAACTACTTGATCTACTGAATATTTGAGCCAAAATACTTTGTCCAACACAGAAGACCTTAGCTTACCAGCAAGCCGTTACTCACAATGAATTTCGGTGCTTTAGTGGTTCGTAATAGGCGCAAGACTCCTACAGGTGCGGCCATAATCAATGGGGCATCATCTAATGCAGAATATAATGTCAACACCAAGTTTTTTCGGAAATTTCTATTTGGGAATAGATTTATGAGCTTGATGTAGATATTCATTCGCAAGCAGCGGCGGAAAAGCACAAATAAGATAAAGAAAATTGTTTGGGAAATTTTCTCGTCAATTCAAACTTTCGCACCCATAGCACTCGTCATTCAATCTATGCTCGCCTCGCATACACATGGTTCTGCCCCATTCTTCTCTTCTTATTTGTAATAACTTATATATAAGTATATATAAAGATGTTATAAATCCCGCAATAATTCTTCAAAGAAAGCAGAAAAGAATGCTAGAGAATTTTCCCCATCTTTTTCAACACAACAAACAAGTTTTTAATAGCATTTTAAAAGAATGCTTCCGGAGAACATTACATCCATCAAAATGCACAGATGGAATAGAATGGAATTTTCAACTTTCCAAATGGGCTAATAATAAAAAGAGACTCGACGCGAAGAGCAATAGAAAAAACATTATTATGGGAAAAATGATAATTCAAACTAAAGTTAACCGCACATCGGAAAAGAGAAACACGCCAACAACAAGAGCAACAATAGCGATAGTGCTGTGCTGTTAACTAGTTTATCAAGGCGAGAATTCGCACCAACTTTTATTTACCACAAGACAAGAGACGTACATGACGTAAAATATGACAACAATGTATTGCTTTGCGTTGTTAGCGAGTAGTACGGAGGGGTAATGATGACTCTTACATATTGTATAAAAAACTACGTTCAAGTTACGTAATCTATGCATGATTATAAGCTCATGGATATGTATGTATATATATATACACATAAAAAAAAAAAAAAATCACTTAAGCGTTGGTAGTTTAAATTACGGTAACAATAGGGGAATAATTTGTGATAAACAAAAATATGCAAAATAGATATAACGACAGACAATAACATCTAATAGGTTGTAAGATATCTGTTGCAATTTTTTAATGTGGGTTTAATTTTTTGAACTAACTCTTTCTCTCTCTTTTCCTTTCATACACACATATATATATATATATGTGTGTGAAAAAAAAAACAAATATTTTGATTTATATTTTTTCCGCATTGATATTAATTTGACAATTAATTCGGTAACAAAAAAATCCAATAAATTTTATTCAATTTAAGCTCCAAAATAATTTATGAATATTCTTTCATACGTATGGAGCGCGGAGCTCCTTTGGATAGCAATGCATGCCACGCATATGTGTTTGAAACGAAAGCACTTTGATTACAGCGGTTGAGAGTTGAGAGCTGAGGCATTTACTTTTAAAAGTGGACCAAGTTTATTCTTTAAACAAAAAATACTTTTTGCTGATTATTTTAATGCATAAATTTGTTACTTTTGTTATTCTATTCTTTGTGCTTTTTTCATGCGAATAACATAATAAAAAAAAAAAAAAAATGTATATAAAAGTGATAAAAATATAAATATGTATAGAATGCAAAAGCTAAATTACCTGCATTATAAAATGAATGGACTTAGGCTACTTTCAAAGTAAACGGCATAAATGTTTATAAATATATAAATATGTATATGTATAGAAAAAATAAAAACAAATAACAAATAAACAATTGCTTGCAATCAAAGCCAAAATGTTTGCAGGCTTGCATTTGGTCATTTCATTAGTACGCTACATCAAGTTTCGCGAGTTTCGCGCAAAAAGTAAGAAAACTACACCTTTCTAATGTGCATCTCGAAAGGTCATCACTAAGCAAGCTAAACATACATATGGGTATGTAGATGAGCTCGAGTGAACTAGAGTTGTTGCGATAAGTCATCGATGAAAGCGTTTGCAAATTATTAGCTTACTTGTACTGTGTTTGGTTTGCTTGCATTGATTTCACAGCGTTATTAACACGATCGTTTCTACACGTGCGTATACATGTAGCTCTTGCCAACCCGACTTCAAACTAGTATCTCGAACAAACTTATCGTGCGATTTATACTTCAAGGGCTCATTGGAACGTTGCAAAAGGAATCACTAAACTAACAAAGCTTCGCGTAAGTAGTGCACAATGATAAAAGAATATTTACAACGCCAAAGTGCACATAAAAAGCAGAATTTATTGTATTAAAATGACTGCTAACTAAAACCAAGCGAAACATACGTCCTTGTCTTAACACCCATTAAATCATAAAATTGTTGGTTTATTTACTACAAGCACAGCGTGCAGCCGTCTCAATATGAATTTTTGGAAGGTTTTTTTTTTTTTTTTCTCCTTCTGTGGGCTAGACAAACAAAACCAGACAGAAAACAACAAATTTTGTAATTACTTTTTGATAAGATACAGCAAGTGTTGGCTGTTGTTGTTGAATCGGTTTAGCACACTTATAAGCCATGTGTTGACCACAAATCCGATGGAAAATATTGCTTATCTCTAGAGCTAAGCTAAACTACCACCAGTGAAGTTGAAACTTTTTTTGGTTTTTTGTTTTTATTCGTGCCTTACCCCTACGTTCAATGTGCATTTATATAAAAGCCAAACTTCACCTGGAGACATGAATATTACATAAAACTAGCAAAAGAAAAACCCACCTTAAAATAACAATTTCCGCTTAAAATAAAAAAAAAGAGAAGTCATCAATATTGTGTTCACCATTCCGTAGTTCATTTCTGCTGAAAAACAAAGCCAAAATTGTTGACAACAATAAGTAACTGAATATTTGTAACGACGAGAAACAATCCATTTTAGGTAATTAAGAAGAAAAGAGAGAGGAACCAGCTAAGATGGACATACAACAAAATGGTCATTTTCATCGAAATTGAAGATCTTTGACGTACAGAATTGATGATGCAAGGATAGGTGCCAAACGTTCATTTTCTACGTCAATTCTGATCCCACCGAATGTGCAGAGAATCGGAGTTGCATGCTAGTGTATGCTTGTTAAGGTCTGTGTTGGGCTTTCAGCGACGCTAAAAGTGAAGAGAACAAATAGTTTGACGCTTTGTTCTGCGAAACGTTTTATTTTCACAAGCACACCCTTTTCAAAAGGTCCTTTTAACCCTTGAATTGATCGTCCATTTCAAATTCTTCTTAACTGGCGTAACAGTAAGGGCGCTTCAATGCTATCAATGCTGAGTTTTACAGCTGGACGCTTTACTTGTTATTATATTAAATAAAAAAAAAAAAATGCACAATTTCGGGGAATATTTTACCTTTGAGCGAAAAGAATTTATTATAATTAACATGAAACAGCTGTTAAAGTAAAATAAGGCTATCGGTGTTTTTTATTCCGTTAAGCAGGCAGTTGTAAAAAAATATAGAAAAACAATGTTCACATGTTGGAATAAAATACAAGTAAAAAGTATATTCGGCAGTGACCGAATCATTTATACCCTCCGCCCTTAGCTTATCACTCAAAAACTAGAAAAAAAAGAACAACTAAATTTCATATTCCTTAATAATAGGTGGGCGTGGCCGATGTTTTCCATTTTTCCAAAAAAAAACTCTTCCTAATTTTTCTTGTGCATATGACGTAGCAGTTCATGAGTAGTGAGAAAAAAAAACCACAAAGCAGGGATGTTCGCAGTTTATGTTACCCCGCAGAGTCGTATCCACTGACCAATTTGACATATTTTCATTAGCAACCTATGCACGAAAACTTCCATTGGGAAATTTGAAGCCCTTTTATTCGTTTTTGCGGTCGCAAGAATGTTCAAGAATCACAGAGATTACAAAGAGAGATGGGAAGACGGACATGCTTAAACGGGTCCCAAACTTGATACTGATCAAGAATTGAGCAGTTGACAGAATCTCTGCATTGGATCTCTAGAAATTCCTTCTGCGAGTTGTAAACGTTTTGATAAAATGAATCCCCACACCCACCCCTCGGTGACGGGTATAAAAATTAAAGAAATATTGCGGAGTGCATCTCAAAGTGAACGGTGTGAAGTAGAATTAATTCCTGCTATAGCGCCAACCGATAGATGTTACGAATACGCAGACGTGGATAAGTAAGAAAACATGCTCTGCGACTTTCTTTTTACTCAAAATATAAACTTTCAGGAATGGTGGTATGAAAATACCAGAAAACTACCACGACAAGGTTATCATTGCAATTTACTGCAAACAATGATCACAACGATCACAATCTAGACAATGCATGGAATATAAATAAATACAAGCGTTTGTGTTGCTATTGGTTTCAAGTAGAGAAAAACAGTGTTTTTGCCGCGGTTTATACAGAAGGTCTAAAACAAATCTAACTGTACGTGAAATGGTATGAAATCTGTAGAGCACGTGAATAGCATTTCGCTGACGATCAAATTTGGTCTAAGGGGAGCGACGGGAACTCAACTCAATTTGTTGTAGGAACAATTGAAGTTCTAATCGTCGGTGGACAGCGAGTAAATCAACAGAGACAGAGAAGATATCGTACACTTCTACACGCTACAAACAAAGCTTTGGCAAATTTAATATACCGCCTGCGGTGGGTGCAATAAAAATCTAGATTCTTAAAAACACACGTTTTGTCGTTTAATCTAACAAATAAAAAAAAAAAAATATGAGAAAAGTAAATAAATAGTTCGAAGCAAATTATGCAAAATTTAAAAGTCGACTTTAGAACTTTGCTTTCGTAGTGCAATCAAAAATAAGAAACAATATGCCGTAAATGTGAATATAATTGATTTGCCATCTGCTTTGTAACAATGCGAAACATGCTCACAAAGTTTAAGCATACCTTCTTAGGGAATGTAGCGCAGTCAGTTGGCACGCGCATCCACTTTGCATTCACAAAAGTTTGCATTGACAGCTTAAACATTACGTGCCTACGTGTGTTTCCAAGTGATATCCACACATCATGAATGATCCCCATACAATCGGCAGACATTATAACCTATAGCAGGTCCACAATCTGGTATGTATTCCACAGATTTCTAAAAGTTCAATGCAAAAAGCGACACCAATACACTCACAAATGCCCTTAGAAGTAATAAGAAAACTTTAAATTTTCTCCCCTGGCACCCTAGAAATTCGATCTAGCATTGGTTCCGGTCGGGTAAATGACGCATCCCAGCTGAAAAAGTAATTTCCATTTTTGTAGATAATTTTTATTAGTGTGAAGCGGGACAGATATGCAACGAAATTCGCCAAAAATCACGCATAAGTCTGTTGTTTTTGCTATTGTGGTTAATAGACAGAAAACGCTGGAAAATCATTCAGAGTTGTGTTTGTTTACCTTAATGACTTAAACGTGCCTGTCTGCCCTCTATTCGCATCATATGACTCATTAGAGTAGAGCTTTTTCTATTTTTTCCCTTTCTGCACGTGAACCACCATTCGGTTCAATTAGTGCCTTTGCGCTACTGTAAAATTAACAAGTCTCTTGTTTTTTCAACTGATTTTCATATTTAATCTAAAATATGATTAATTATCTCGTCCACAATTTATATGTATGTCAGTATGTTCATTCGTTCATTCATTCATTCACTTATCGATTTGATTATCAATTTAGTTGTCTAGTGTGCAGCTGTCTTTCTAAAACCGCTACCGTAGAATGGAAGACAAACTAATTTCATCGTTCTGTACGTAATAGGGATAAGTTCAGGTGGTACGAGATCCACAATAAGTTTGTGTATAATAGAGCAACATAAACAGGGGAAAGTGTTTATACATATCCGGTCGTTCGGCTTTTTTCCATTCTCCTTAGCAACGTACCACACAGTGCGATTAACATCTTAAACTGAAAATTTCACTTTTTGTCAGATTAGGTTCAGTTCTAAACATACAAATGCAAAAACGTGACAATCAGTTATATGTGTCCATTAGGAATTTGGTACAGTCCTGTCGCTAATTATTTTTTCTCACAATATCGAAGATGACCAATAGGTTAAACTCAGTTAAACTCGGCACTCAATCCCACAATTAACGAGAGCTTTCGCGTAAGTGAAGAAGCTACAGTCACCTAAACAATTTTGGAAATTATCAATAAAGAACTGCATGCATGGTATGTTCATATATATTTTCCATATAGCTGGACTCAGTAGAACGCCTTTACCACCGTATGTAGGTTTACGAAATCTATAAATCTTTGACGTTCCTGTGAAAGCGAATTAGAAACTAATGCAATTTTAAATCAGGGAAGTTAGCTTATACTGAACTAGAGCCTAATCTCGCGATATACGATATCAATATACGATATATACAGTTTACACGATAGACATGAAGGCTACGCTATGTGTTGTGAAACACGACACAGATTTCGCGAAATAAATTGTGCATTAGGAGTCCGCACATTTCTGAGTATTACAAAAGGAATGAAAAACCTAATATATGCATCGTGTGGGCATGAAAAGATTGCTGACAGTGCGAAACCGGTTTTTTAATTTTTTTCATTTTTGCTATTTTTTCTATTAACATAAAGGAAATTATGATAAGATGTCCGTTTCATTAATTAATTATGACAACTACTCTGAACTCGACAATCATTCATCTTTCTACAGACACTTTAAGATTAACGGAGATCTGTGAACGAGATAAAATTGAAAGCAATCACAGCAATATGTTGTTGCTCAAGCAGTTCATTTTTTCATTTAGATTTGAATATCTGGACACTTTATGAAAAATAATTCAATTGAATTTTATTAGATTCCAAGAAAGCCACTTTTGCCACCCACATCAACTGCATTGTCTGGCTTTATATCAAAATTCATAATTGTTAAGGGTTGTCGCTTTTCATACCGAGCACTACATAGTTGCGGTCTATTAAGCGGACTATTGCACATGAAACAGTCGGATAGACATGTGGGGAAGGAGACTAAAGTGTCACTAATTGACTTCACCATAACCGCCGATCGTCAAAAGTTAATTTGACTCTATTGTGAACTTAGCGTGAGCAGAGTTTTCAAATTCGTTTGATTTATTTGAAAATATTGCAAAAGGAATTTGGAGAAATAAGAAACTTGCTAGCAAGTTTTTTTTCCAATTTTTAAAACAATTCATGATTTTAATAGAAGCTCACGTGCAAACTAACTAAAGTACTCCTCTGCCTGGGATTCCAAATAGTCTGCATTAGTTTTCGCTTGAGTTTGTGTAAGAATTCCAACAAAAAGATGTCGAGAGTAAATGGTAAGTTGAATCTATCTATCGGCAAATAAACATTACATACGATGTTGAGAGGTGCGACCGACGCTTGCTATTGAGCATTGCAAACAGAATGACAAAATTGGTATTTTTTCATGCTCTGATGAAGTTTACACAAAACTTTGTTTATTTACGAAATATTTGCAGAAAGTTTTCCTTACTTTGTCTTGTAGAAGAAGTAGTAAATACATCTTTTCGAGCGAATGCGTACATTAGGTCTACCAATTACTAATAGAAAAAGAGTATTCATGCATTCAATGTTTTATTCACCTACACGAGCCAAGCTTAAGAAAGCTCCAAATATTGAATATCTGTATGGGTTCTTATGTTCAAAAATGTCGAAGGTCATCATAAAAATCGCGTTTGTTGATGGTTAAGAGATCACTGCGGCTAACTAAGCGAGATTCGATGACGAAGCAGACGGAATCTACCGATTAATCTCTTTGTGCTTTATTCCTGAGACAAATGGCATGAATGCATGCCTCCGAAATTAAACAGAGACCGACAAAAAAAAATAGCGCAATTGCAATGAAACCAAAGTGCGGTAGCAGACACAACCTAAAAACAAGTAAGAAAGTTATCATCGGCCGGGACGGAGTTTTGCATACCCACGACCATTAAAATTTGTAGTTTCCTATGTTTTTATTTATGGTTATAAAATCGAATTACTTATAACTTTGGGGGGCATGGTTCATTTTTTCCCATTGTTCCATATAAATAGTGCAGTGATTCCTAGAGGAAATTTAAAAAGTTTCACTGCGCATATGTGAGTAATTGACAAAAACAGCATAAATTTTTGCTTAGACAAACAAAACTGCGTTCACTTTATACTTTAATGCGGGCATGTGCTCTAACCAATTTGGTCCATTTTCAATACCAACCTGCGTACAGAAACTTTGAAGGAGGATGTCTACATTTTTGCGACCAGGAAATTATGAACAACAATCCACGCCACACAGACACACGGATGGACAGAGATAACAATCGATTCAGCATTTCACACTGATCAACAATATATATACTATATTGGGACTCTGCAGCTTGAAACCCACTTTATTAGCAGGCACACTCAGGTGCCAAGGGAAATTCGCATTGAAATCGTATTGTGTATGTTAACTATGTACACCTTATAAAAATACGGAATTGAGCTGAAATCATTTTGTCTGCTAAACTTACACTCCCTTAATTATGTAAATTTCTTAAATAAACATTTGCCACAAGAAAGTGAAATTAAAAACATATTACAAACACTGCCTCACCCATCACAGAGCGATTGCTCAAATGCTTATATAATTAAAAAAAAAAAAAATGAAACATTAATTTTCATATTTATTTAAAGGTCGGAAAGAGAGTAAGTGAAAAGAAGAAGAAAAGGATGCGCGAGAAAATAAATTAACATTAAAACCCGAGACTCGTGTGCGATCGTTGAATATATAAAAATTATATAGAAAGTTAAGCGATCATAAATGGCTATTCTGTCGTGTCTCCTTTTCCTGCAGCAAACAATTTGATTAGTTTTTGCCTATCAAAAGGAACGGGAGAAGGCATAACTGCATAGTAGTTCGAGATCTATAAAGAATTTTTTTCTTATACAATTCATTATACAAAAAAGTTTTCATATGAATCATCCATGAACTGTTAGTTTCATGCATCGGTATTTTCGCAGGAGAATGAATGAAACTCCGTTGAAATATCTAAACTCGAAACCAAAGATTTCGACTATGCTTTTTAGGTGAGTATAGTAGACTAGTAGAGTCGAATAGTATAGTAGGGATGCACAAGCGTCCCTTAAAAACAGATTTTATGATAATGATGAGTATGAGTAACATATTCCAACCCACTGCTCGACTTAAGTCATATGAAAGATTTTGAAGAAAGAAGTGCGTGTGCACATCTTCTTCATCTGTCGAATAGATAGTCTAGTCTGTCTGTTACAACTGAAATAACAAAATTCACGTTTGTGGATAGATGACATAAAAATCTCAAGTTTTAAGCATATAAAGCATATAGAGGAACGGGTCTAAAATGAAATCTGTTGCGTCTAAGTCTATGTAATAGATTTTGCATTCATTTTCTCTTTTGTGAGGTAGTGAGTAACGGACGGTATTGACGCAAATGCGATTATCCTCTAAGTGATTGAATTTTATGTGTAGAATAGATTTATATATAAAAACTGTGTCGCTTATAATCTGGTAACAGTTGGAAGCAGGGAAAAAAGAAAGTTCAGTTAATCGATTTCTGTTTACACTTTAACGCTTTGATGCATGCATGCACAGTCAACCGCTAAAACATCTCTCCTTGGTACCGATATATAACAAAAGCGCATAACAGCGAAGTTGAAATGAGTCACAGCGAGATATAACTTTCATTTTCTTTATTTTCAATTCTGTTTCTTTTTCTTTTTCGTTGTTGTTGTTGTTGTTATTGTTGTTTGCGGCTGAAGTAGTTTTTAAGATCCAAAAGTTATTAAGCGATTATATATATAGTTACGGTAAGCATAAGTTTTGTAAACCGCAGAAAAGAAGAAAGAAAACCGCGGCTAGCACTATACAGTTAAACAAAGAAGTTCAAGGAAATGGAATAAAATTTAAAAATCAGTGATAATATTTACACATAACGAAATTGGAGCTATAGTTTCCTCATTGCATTGAGTTAAATAAATAAATATTTATTCGTTTTTAATCCGCTCCTACAGAGATATTCCCTAGATGTGTTCATTATACGTAGCACTACATGTTTGTAACGCAAAGAAATATGTAGCATAGAACATCTGCAGAGAGAGAGTATACCTATGCTTTATAGGCCTAACTTGGAAAACTTAATTTAGATATCCATCCATCAGTCCAGTCCTCTCCTTGAAGAATATCATATTCATTTTTCATTCTTTCCAGATCAAGTTTGAGAATCAAATCGATTGGTGAATTTTAAATGTCTCCCAATTCCTTACTTTATCTATGTTACAAGTTTCCAAACTTTAGTTATACGGTTCTACAGTTCCCTTTAGGATATTGCGAGGACGTTCAGTATATTATACAATACGGTATGCGATATATAAGGTACTGTGTACATGCTATGAACAACTCGAAGTGTGTATTGAGATATTCGGTTCAATCCGGACATAATCTCTTTCGTATTTTTCTTTCATTTATTGTATTATTAAACGCAAACAACTTAAGTAGTGTTGTGTTGTGTTGTGTTAATGGAGACCGTTATGTTTAAAATAAATACAAATAAATATGCTTCAATAATGAAGAAATATGTGTATAAATAATGAAAATCTCTTTTTTTATTATTATCTTTAACACTTTTGCAGCGCACACTTAGCATTGTTTTCCTACCTACTCAAAATTGTATAGACGCGACTTAAGCTGCAATCAGGGTGCAAAGCAAGGCTACGTCGCGTCCAATGACGGATAAAATTTGTTCGTTGGATTTGCCTAACAGTAATTAACTTTTGTGGTTACGGTATACGAGGAGTGGCACTTTAGTTCCATTTGATTATAACAAATAATAATATTCTGCGCGAATGGAAACCAAAAGAATGACGCAGATATTATTCGGTATTGTTGTCGGTGTGAGGCTAGCAACCAGAAGCTACATCGTGACAATGTCCGTAATATCGGCGGACAACATGGCTGGAAGCAGACCTTAAAAAGCATCTGCTTTTGAATGTGTAGACGACGTTGCCTGACATCGGATGAAATTCATTACCACATCAGTTATTATCTTATTTGGTTTCTAAAGAGCTTAGTTCTGCAATACATCGCACTGACTATTGGTGGCTGAAACGTAGCAAAAGACTTTATGCATTCGCTTTGGCGTACCGAACACAAATTTTTTTTTATAGGGTTTTAAGAGCGAAGACCTAAACAATTGACGGGATGGCCTTGGCAAATGACGGGTTTTTTCGATCACCGCAAGATATTTTCGAAAACCTGGGACGTAGATCAGTAGGATAGTAGGATCAAAAATGGGGCCACGATCAAAAATGATTCAGGCCTTGGAGCCGATCGGGACAATTTTTGCACTAAACATACAGATGGTTATGCCAAATATCTGGATAAAACATTTTGAGAATTACTTTCACAAGGTCGTCAGTTATATACGAAAGTGTGAAAGAAAATTGTCGGTGTTTCCGGAAGTTCTTTTGGTTCTTTCTGCCTTTGCACATATCTCGTCCATTTTTTAACCTCCCGTTCTTAATCGATCAAGGAATCTTTGTGCCAAATTTCAGATTCCTACCTTCATTTTTGGGAACGCAACGATTCACAAAATTTACCCGCTAAATTGCCTGGTTTCCTTAACTCTAGCGTTAAGAAAGTAAATGAAGTCCAAAGGGTACGGCCTGAGTACAAGGAACTTATGGTTTCTAACGTTAAGATTTTACGAAAAATTCGAGGGACGCGTATAACAGGGTGGTAGCCAGGAAGAAAGAAGTAAGTACTAGGGGACAGAATGCAGCCGCAGTTTGGGAGACGTTATGCGTTCAATTGTAAGTAAAATTTATGCTTTTACTGATGAAACATTCACTATATCTGCGGCTTCGCGTCAATCGTAATTAAGATGTGGCAGGAATTGAAGACAATCGTCTCAGCGTGACTCGATAGTCAATCTACTTATCTACGATAGTCTAATTGTAATAGTCTAAGG
Source organism: Glossina morsitans morsitans (assembly GCA_001077435.1). Lineage (NCBI taxonomy): Eukaryota > Metazoa > Arthropoda > Insecta > Diptera > Glossinidae > Glossina > Glossina morsitans. The sequence continues at coordinate 6,239 of CCAG010018297.1, read as the reverse complement.
GTGTGCAGAGGTAGAAGAAGAAAGTAGAGGTACGTCTGTATGTGATGTCGTTTGTGTCGTCTCATCGATTAGGCATCGCGCTCCTTTACGGGCAATCAGGTGCCGGTTTTGAAAAACGATTGCAAGTTAGTTCACGCAAGTACAGCAACTTAAGATCACTTAAGATTTGAAGTGTAATTGTAAAGTCAGCGCAGGGAAGCATATCGAACAAGATGGCGACTTTCTGTGTAAAATCATGTTCGTTTTAAGTTTTATTCAATTCCTTTATGTGTTTAATAAATATGATTAAAATTTTATTTATAACAAAACACAATAAACTGTAATGACAAAAGAGCTTTAATTGGGTATTAGTCGATCTTGTTGATTGTAAAAAGCAAACAAAGAAAGGGTAGCAGCTTAACAATAATATTGTTTTCCCACGTCATTATAATTACGTTATATGCACGTTATACACGACTGTGATGCAATGTTTGTTTTATATCGCGTTAGAAGAATTTGTTAACAGAGACAAAGCAAAGTCAATCAATCGAAATAGTCGGTGATTTGAGGAGCTTTCTCTTTCTCTCTTACCTCTATTCTCACTTGTCTCTGCTTAACCCAATCAACATGTTTTTTATTAACTAAGGTCTAACCGATGAGTCACGATTTTAGATTTTCCGTCTCAATGGTTCAGGATATGAGGGGCAATATAACATTTAATACGGCTCGAAACTATTCGGTCAACTTTAATTTAGTATAAACAGAACTTTGCCTAGAATAGCTACAGTCACTCCCTCCTCTTCTCATTACGCACTTGGACGCACTTCTGAAGATGATTTCAACGCACATTTGTGCGAAATCTAAAATTTCTTAAACGTTTCAAAATCTATGACTAACAACGCTTGACTTACTTGTAATCGTTTTATGTCGACATTGCCGGCCGCATTCAGATTCTGATAAATTTCAATTTAATAAAAGATTTGCTTTACTTACCTAAAAAGAAGAAGGAGAATGCAAATAATTAGTAATATGTGGAAAATATGTGATTAAAATTGTGCAACCAACTTTCTTTTATACATAATAATATAATAAGCGATTTATTTTATATATACATATATATATATTTATAATATTGTATTGATTTTGCATTCATTAGAGAGACAAGACACACAATAATAATTAAATTTTATATCTGCTATGATTTATATTTTAATGTGTTTTTTCAGCCATTAAACTATAATAACATTTAATAGATATTAACTTTATAAGCGATTATCTTTCGTCTAGAGATATATGGATAAACATACATTTGCGGAGACGGTAGCTGCATAATATAAAAGAAAGATGACACAAAACTAGATAAAATATGAAAAATTATAATAAAAATTATTTGAGAGAAATACCGGTTTTCTTTTTCGCTGCAATTAACGAAGAGTAAGAAAAAGAAGAAGAAGTAGAAGAAAGAGGGGTAAAAAAACAAATTTCTGCTTGCGAACGAACTTATAATCTAATTATGTGCGGAAAAGAAAAACTGCGCATGGGCAGCTGTATATTCATTCCATGTAAAAACCTGTAAAGAGGATTATTATAATGCATAGCATAACGACAACAACATATAACACAACTGTATAGCTGTATAGCTGTAATTGCTATGAAAGCGCCATTGTATAGCAAAAGCAAATGATATTTAGTTAAAGTCACAGTCAAAGCAATAAAGTGCAAGTGTTAGCGCTTTTGTAGCCGATGCATTAATAATAGCAACAACATCACTAATGATATGCATAACATGTCAATTATTATACAAAAGCAAATTGCTGTATATAACAACAATCATCAACTGCATACGCTGGCACAAGAAAGAAGATGAAAAAATTCATTCGGAGGGGAAGAACAGGAGTGAAATCTTTAAAAAGTAGTGCTTCAACAATAAGAGCACTTGCATATGCGCATGAGATGAAGTATAAGTCAATGCCTTCGAAGAAGAAGAAGAAGACAATTATCAACACAGCAAGTAACTACTACTGCTGCTGCTTCTGCTGCTGCTGCTTCTGCTGCTTGCTTGTTGAGTATTACTGGTTTTCTACACTGATTTCTTTATGACAATTTATTGATGAATTTATAATTGTAGCAAAATACATGCATTCACGTACGGGGGCATCTGCATATGGGGAATACATACACACAATTACAAGAGCATGTATTGCACAAATAAATACCATCGTGATGATGTTGACATGTTTATCATGTTTTCGTTGTCGCGTTCAACTTTGCTGCTTTTTATAGCACATAAGCATGTAGTTATTGCCAAAGATATGTAATAAATATGGTAAAGTGTCTCGCATTTAAAGTTCGTACTTCATGTTATTAAAATTTAATGCTCATCGAAAATGGAAATTTTCCAAAGGGAATGAATAAATAGATATATTTTTTAGTTATTTTTAAACAAGTTTAATGATCGAAATACACTCGGTCGGCACAAAAGCAATTTCATTGTTCTTCCTGTGAAATAAAACAAATATAAAGACTACATAAAAAAGCAACAAAACAAGAGGAAAATTGCACATATTCTATATCTCGTAGCTAGATAGCTACGTGTGTGGCAAGATGTGATTTGAATCATTAAAATGAAATCAACCTTTTTACCACTCAGAGAAACGATGTTTGGCAACATTGTAAGAATAGCATTATGTTAGTGTTCCGTGTCAAGCTGCTTGTGGGAAGACGCATTCGCATTCCACGTGCACTGTTCTCGGTACACGCTAACATATATTTTTGAATCAATGCGCTTCTATGTATACCACACGTCCTAACCAGTGTTACAAACACACAACAACTAATTTTTAAATTCTATTTGGAAAAAGGGGAGCTTGACATACAAATGCATTTTATCCTGTAAGGAAAACGTTACTCTTCAAATCAAGTTATATGGCGACGCACTAATAACCCAAACAAATAGGCAGAAAGACAGACAAACAAGCATGATTGATTAAGAAGATAAAAGGTGTCCTTCTGTATGTCGCCATACACATGTGATGTAGGGTATCAGAAAGGTGTTATACCTTCGTTTTAGGTGTAGTCTTTGAAAGGGATATATGTAATTAAATTTGGTTATCATTCTTTAACACGTTCGTGGGCAGTAAAAATTTCAGTGACATGCAAAAAATTACCGTTAATTTATTTTAAAACTAGTAGTGTGATATCCGAAATCTATCGAAACTTTTTGCAACGGTAGTGATAATGTAATTGTGTGTAAATAGTGAATAGCATAACATTCCCGTTAATACAGATCTAAATTAAATAAAAATAATTGGCTTTAACGAAGGCTTATATCGATCATCGGTTTGCCTTTTGGCCCGGATTATCGCAACCACACAACTGCTCGATCGCTATAACAAAGCTTTCGGTTGTTTCTATTAACAAGATATGGCAAGAGTTCATAAAGAACAAGACGCTCGATAAAATCAAAAACCAAGATAAACATTGGGTCCAGTTATCGCTTGACGAAAATTCTTAATTTAGCTTAATATTTCTCTTGTTGCGTCGCTCAACTTAGCTTAATATTAGTGCCTGATAGAGAAGACGTGTTGAACGTGTTTCACAGTAAAGTAAGTCATAGCATTAAGAAACGTCTGGCAATAGCAGCTTGCGCCGCAGTAATTGTTATTCAGTAGACAAATGTTGATAAATGCATAACACTGGCACCAGTTTATCGAACAATGTTTGCTTTCGTGTGTGACGTAATAACAGTGATAGAAGTATTTATTATTGCAAAAGTTACAATGCGCGATTATGATAGGGAAGCAATTAAAGGTAGCTTTCATTATATTGTGTCTTAAAATCATGGATTTCTTCTCAAAAGCTAAAAGTTTTCACCCGCTTCCTCCCGCTTCCCGCTGTTCAATGCCGAGAGTTTGGACGGCAAACCATCTCTCATCATGTACGAAGAAAGTGAATATAAACAAGAGGAAGACTTAACCCGTCTTCCAACGAATACGAGAGTGTATGCACATAATCATCCATAGGAAGACGTTAAAAACCGCTTTACGCTAAGTTACTTTGAAATTCTGTTCATTGTTCGAGTTACTTTGAATTTGCGCAAATCGCAAAAATTGTTATCGCATTCAGTTTACGGGCGGTATTCTTGTAAGACAAATTCGAAATTACATTACATTTTTGTGAATGAATAAGAGATTTTTCTTATTTTCATGTCAATGTTACAATAGTCATCATATTGTCGATTAATATCACTTTTAAATAACACAAGCAACTTGTTTTCTAGTATTAAGTAACATAAATGAAAGGAAGCCGCCGAACATATAAAAAACTGCAAACAAAGACGAATAAGAAGAAAGAGAGGGCATTCAACTTCGACTGCAAGCAGTTTTATATTTATGACACAGATAAAGTGCGTACACATATGGCCACTTATAGCTTAAGATATGTAAAATTAATGGTTTGTATTGAAAAGAATTATAAGAGCATGCATTAATGAGCGAATTCAAACGGCCTTCTCAAAAACACTATGTAAAGTTTAATATTTCAAAATTAAATAACTTGGAATGTTAATTATAGATGGTCATCATCATCTCATGAGCATTATTGAGTGCTTGCTGGGAATTTTTTTCAATTTTTTGTCTAATTTAGAATATCGTACACGTTGCGACTTTTTATAAGCTTAAGCCGATTAAGGGAGTCAGAGATAAAATATAAACCTTCTGCACGAAAACTCATCACCCCCGAGTTGCACTGAAAAACGGATGTCTCTCGTAGTTTAACGTGGATTCCTGTTCCGAACGCCGATAGCGCAGGGAGTGTATGACCATACCACTCACTGAGAGAGTTAGGCCCCGAGTACTAGATGGAAATATGTATATGGAGGAGATGTCCCTGCCTCTGGTGAGAATCAGGCCCATCTAAAGCCTCTACTTACTTATGGGTGAAGCGCAACCGTTGGCAATGCATCTACGCAATGAAAAACTTAACATGCTCTTGCCGTGATTTGTGTTAAACACCACGAGCACCAGGTTAAAGCAGAAAGCTACTCCAGAGAGTCATGGTACCAGAAACAAACCAAAAGGCGAAAAAGCCTCTCATTAGACTTTTCATCAGACTAAGACAACCCCGGTCGTACTCTGCTACAAAATTTGTCTCTCGTTACGGTGCGTTCTTCGTTTCTGTTTGGCTTACTAAGAGAAGCCGCTCGAATGGATTTATTCCCATCGAAAACCCCTTCATTTCTGCTTTCACACAAATATAATTGACATTACACTGCCCATTTTGCTCACCCTACCTAAATTGGATGACGCCACCGATTTAAAAGTATTGATTTATCTACCGATCGTTTCAAATTTCTCAACTTCAACTTCTTTTTGCACTTTGATGACAAGTAATCTCCATTCTCTAATTGTTCGCTAACCACAAGAATACGGTAATAAGCTGAACCGTCCTTTCCCAAAGTTTTAGTTGAGCTATTCGGTTCTGTTACCTATGTTGTTAACATGTGCTTTTCGTGTAATAATAACACGTTCGTAGTATCAATCACACAATCGTCGTAGTGACTAATCGCAATTAATTATCAGTTCAGGTGCGTTGATCGAAACTTTATATTCTGAACAAGTCCACCTTTTTCTAAGAAGAACACTATGATACATCCGAAATGTTTAATAAATTCACCTCCTTTTAAAGAAATTAAAGCAAAATTATCATAAAATATCTTTTTTTTTTTTTCAATGAAATTTGCCGGGGATTAATTGATAATGAATGACTTGCTGTCGTCTGCGGTCGATTATTGTTTTTCAAAATTTACGAATACGAAATATTCATATGCGTACAAATAATGTGCTAAAATTTATGAATTTCCTTAGTTTACATATTTCTTAATATTTTTCGAATTTTAAACACGTCTTGAAATCATTTTCTTTTTTTTTTTTTATTCTCTTTCGTTTTTTGCAAACACAGTTTCTGTCTGCCGTTGTGGCTTTGCAAAGACTGCATTCAAATTAAACTTAGTATGGGGAATCATGAGTGTGTGAGTGTGTGTGAGTGTGTGTGTGAGTGTGTGTGTGAGTGTGTGTGTGAGTGTGTGTGAGTGTGTGTGAGTGTGTGTGAGTGTGTGTGAGTGTGTGAGTGTGTGTGTGTGTGTGTGTGTGTGTGTGTGTGTGTGTGTGTGTGTGTGTGTGTGTGTGTGTGTGTGTGTGTGTGTGTGTGTGTGTGTGTGTGTGTGTGTGTGTGTGTGTGTGTGTGTGTGTGTGTGTGTGTGT